>JBAGKK010000501.1:1679765-1695419 GCA_037177015.1 Euceroptres primus | reverse complement strand
TATGATTCAGAGGCTTAATTAAGATTCATGTAATGAGTTTCACTAAAAAAATAGCGTATTATTTTAGGTTTACTTAGATAAAAGAAAATTTATATAATTCAAGTTCTTTGTCATTTATTGGCAGTGCATATTAATGCATTATTATTATTATTATTATTATTATTTGTAAATTTATCACAGGCCCTGAAGGCACCTGGTCGTAAGACCGCTAGTACGGACTAAGTCAAGTACAACGGCCAGTCAACAATTATTAAAGATATTATTTCTCTAGAAACACAAAAAAAGTTATTATTATTATTATTAATATTAAGTGTAGGGCCTGGAGCAGCAATCTACACGGAAAGAAATTTTATTACAGAATTCGTTAAACTGATATTACAATTTAGTAGAATATTTTACGATTTAGGGAAATTAAGTAAATATATAAATTATTATGAAAGTTATGAAATGAAAGCGCACTTATGAAAGTTGGCACTGAAAATATGAAAGCTTAATATCTTGAGGAAACAAAAATTGGTAAATTCAATAAGAAAGCTTGATATTTTATATATCAAAGGCACAATAATAAAAATTGTTATTGATATTATCAAATGATATAAAAGTAACTACAGAAATTAGTAGTTAGTTGTTAATTTTTATGATAGACGGTAACACTGCCCTACAACGGAAAAACATAGTTAAGCGACATTTTTTCGAAAAATGAGTTTTTTATATCAGTGGAATCGTGAGAGTAAGCTGCGTCTGATTATCGTGGTTAAAATTATAATTTTTAATTATTTATAATGAAAAATGAATGTTTAAAATTCCGAATATTGAACAAATTGACCAAATGCAGTAGAAAAATATATGGAAAGTACTTTGCGGTGCCTGAAATTTGTAAGAGAAGTCGAATTCGTCACAAAATACAAGGGAAGAATATACGCAAAGCACTTTGCGGATCTTTTGTCTGGCAAAAGAGATCGAGCACGTTTCTTGGTACCAAATCAGAACTCCGCATGACTTGTATGTAAAGTCTCATTCCTACATAATTCATATTGTTCCGACTGAAAGTACGGCCCTGACTGTTTGTGTTCAGAGGCGCTCAAGGACTATCTCGGTTTAGGATAGACAATACCCAAAACCCATCTTAAACCGGGATTCGAGTGCATATTTAGCGAATATGTGTATTATTTACTGAATTTATATGTGTTATAATAATGTGTATCTCCAACTGACTATCACTGGATGGCTACTGTGACGGAATTGGACGACATCTTACGAATTCTCTGCCATTTCTTTTTTCATTTCAAAACGTCACATTCTTTTCGAATGACTCACAATATTTAGTATAGTCTTTAGCAAATATCAAAACACTTTATTCCGAAATTTAATATGAAGATCCGATTTCCCTAAATTGTAAAAGATTTACTAAACATTTTCTAAATGGTAATATCAGTTTGTAATATCAGTTCTGTAACAAAATTTCTTTCCGCGTAGGGTCTGAAGCGCTAATGTAGGGTAGGGTCTGAAGCACCAATGTAGGTTTAAATGCTGGCCCTACTTTGACGCTAAACGTGGAAAAACGGCAGATTTTGGACATTTTTAGCGTCAAAGTAGGGTCTAAATTGAATTGAAATCGCTGCTTATTATTTAGAACCCACTTTACTGTTCCCAACGCCTACCTAAGGTAGGAGTTACAGATTCAAAGTAGGGCCTAAATTTCGGCTCGGGATAATATGGATTGTAATTTGCCATAATTGAGCATTTTATAGTTCTGATCCACTTCCTTAATTAAAAATTAAGTACAGGTTAGGCGCTTACGAAACTCTTTTTCGTAAATGGTTTCCACCAGCCTAATTTTTTTAAAGATACAAATAGCTTGTCTTTCTACCAAAAACAAAAAGTAGCTCACGAGGCTGTTGACCGTATATCATTTTATTCTGTTAGTACACCTTGCCCAAACGGGTCCTGTGACCTTAAGCACGAGGTCGACGCGACGGCAGGTCGGTCGTATCTCGCCTCGGCCATCACCATTTTCCAACTTGTCTACCGAATCCCGGCACTGACGTAAGTAACAGCGATATATAAAAGTAAGTGACTCGCTCTCGCGGGGCGGTGATGCAGGGTCTTCCTATCTGCGGAGTCTATCGGGCAGTAAACAGCGAGCGGCAGATAAGGCCGGAGATATATTATAGACGCCCTGCTCTCATCTCTACATTCAGAGCCTCAACTCTGAATGTAGCAGCCGGGCTAGCCAAGCTAGCAAAAGGCTCCTTTGCTAGCGACACTGCGCTAGCTCCAGCTCTATATTTCGCCCTCTTTTTTTGCCGGCACTCCGCTAAAAACGCCAGCGGCGTCTGAATAGTCGCGCGGAGGACGGAAGTCAGTTTGCAAGCCAAGCATGGGAAGGCGGCGCCGAGCAACCCCTTATTTTCCTCCGTCGCTGGAGCGTCCTCCCCCTCCCCCTCTTTACACCCCCTCACTCTTCCACCCCCCTTTTTCCTCACTCTCCTTTCACCCTTTCTTCAACCTCACTCTTCTTTCCACCCCTTGCCTTTTCTACCCCCGTAGCTTTTTCTCTTGTCCACCCCCTTCACCCCTTCATCCCTTTTGCCCCCTTGTACTATTCTCAACCCCCCCAAACTACCCGATCCCATCCCCAGGCCTCGTCGACTGCTTTTCTCGATGCTCGAATGCTCGATGCGACGATACATTACGCTACACGCTCCAACCGACTCAAGACTCCTTCCGAGATTCGGGTATCGTGCAAAATCACCCTCTTTCTTCCGTTTCGGCATAGAAGAGACCTCAGGCCTTGCCATGGAGGGAAAATTTCTTCTTGCTAGGTTTCTCGGCTCTGGCAAGGTGCCGTTGAAACTCATCCCCGTGGAGACGTCTCGCACCCACCCCTAAGTCTCTTCAGCAGCCTCGCCAATCTTGGTGTATTGGCAGAGCTGGGGCTGTGTAATAATGTCGCGATGGAGGATGTGGAATATGTATAGATATAGATGTAGATTGTAGAATTCAGCGACTCGATTCGGTGCCTGCTGCTGCGTTAGGTAATGCCAGGAGGGGAAATTAAAACGAAAACTGCTTTTCGTCGGCGTCACTGGACAGAAAATGAAATGGGGTTGTTGCATGAAAATTAGATGCGAGTGTGGTTCGTGAATTTTTGCTGAAATGATGGAGAGAAATTTGGTTGGAGTGGTTTTTTTTTTAAGTGGTGGCTCAAAAAGAGAAGTTTTTTGTATGAGATTTCAAATCAGTTTGGTGATAAAAGATTCTGTAAAATTATTTCTAATTCTTATAATTAATCGAAAAGTTAATGCAATAGTTTGCACTAAGGAAAAGTTTTCTAGATTTAAACTAAATTGGTGATCAAACAAATCTGTATTTTGCCGATCCAAAAAATATTTCTTTGATCCAAACGGATTTCTTGTTTGACTTTTTTTAACCCTTTCAGGTCTGAATTTGTGATGATGAGAGAAAATATTTTTTCGTCATTTCGGCATTTTCATTTGGCTTTTTCTCGATCTAATGACGAAAAGCACTGTATGTGCCATGTTCAAACGAAAATTTTGGCTCAAGCGATTAAATCCCTCGGCTTCGCCTCATGATTTAAACTACGCTCTCACCAAAATTTGCGTTTAAACTTGGCGAATAATGTACTATTTTGCGTTTAATAATTATTTCAGTGAGTAAAGAAGGAAAGAAATCAACTTTAGAAATTCGAGTTTTTTTACCATTTGGATTTTTTATTTCGAGAACTGATAAATAGTTTCTTGCTTCATAAGTACCATACACTCAGAAAAAAGTTTCTTTGATTTGACCAAAATTTGGTTGAATCAACCAAATAAATGCATTGCTATATGGTCAAATAAAGTTTTGGTTTAATTAAACAAAGTTCTAGTTGACTCAATCAAAAATTTGGTTCATTCAATCCAATGTTTTGGTCGATTCAAATGTTTATTAGAGTAAACCAAACGTTTCTTCAAATCAAATAAATATTTATTTGAATCAAAATAAAAAATTTGATTGAAATAACCAAATATTTATGTCTATTCAAAGAAACTGTGTGTCTGATTCAAATAAAAAAAAGGTCTCAAAAGGGTTAATTAAACAAATATTTGATTGATTTCACCGAAAGTTTTGGTTAATTTAACCAAATATAAATAATTATTTGGCGGATTCGAGCAAAAAATTTGATTCAGTCAAGAAAGTATTTTGTACTTCTACTTATATATAACAAATATTTTGTACAATTAATCAAACTTTTTTCTAACCTGCTTTTAAACTCAACCAAATGCAGTCAACTAAACGATTTTCTTGAATGAACAATATTTTTTCTTAGTGCATATCTTTTTCC
Source organism: Euceroptres primus (assembly GCA_037177015.1). Lineage (NCBI taxonomy): Eukaryota > Metazoa > Arthropoda > Insecta > Hymenoptera > Figitidae > Euceroptres > Euceroptres primus. The sequence goes on along the minus strand of JBAGKK010000501.1, from coordinate 1,691,074 downwards.
AAATAGTGTTTTATAGAAAATTATACTCAGAAAAAAATGTTGTTGACTGCATTTGGTTGACTTTAAAAACTATTTTGGTTAAGTCAACCAAGTTTTTGTTCAGTTAACCAAACTCGTTTGCTTGAGTTAACGAAAGATTTGGACGGAATCATTTTGTTAATTTTAACAAATATGTTATTGATTCAACCAAATATTTTGCTGATTGAACCAAATGTTTTCGTTGAATTCACTAAGTTATTTATTTTAGGTTAAATCAACCAAAACTTTTGTTGAAATCAACCAAATTTTATTAACTCGAAAATTTTGTTGGGTTTACCAAATATTTTCTTATCCATATAAGAACCATATTTTGTTGGTTCTACCAAATATTTTTCTGAGTAATACAATTGATAAACATAATCAATTTGCACCATGTTAGATAAATAAGCTTATTTTTATTGTTAAGACAAAATCAGCAAAACAAATTTTCTAATTCTACTTATAGTCATGAAAATAACTATTTGCATAAATACTGATTACTGATTTTCTTGTTTTTAAATACTGATTATTCATTCTCCTGTTTTTCTTTTAAAAAAATATGCAATAAGAAATAATATGACAGTGAAATGATGTTTTTCTTATAAACATTTGTCTGTAACATTCTGATATTAAATTGTTTAATAATCACAAATATTCAGGGCTACACTCAGAAAAATGTTTGGTTGAATCAGTCAAAGAAATACATCGCTATATGGTCAACCAATGTTTTAATTGTCCAAACCAAAGTTTTAGTTGTCTGAACCAAAATTTTTGTCAACCGAATCAAAAATTTGGTGAATTCAACCAAAATTTTTAATCCATCAAAAAATTTAGTATATTTAACCAAACATTTATTTAAATCAAGTACATATTTATTTGAATCAACCAAAATCTGTTTGAAATAACCAAATATTTGTGTCTACCCAAAGAAACAGTGTATTTGAAAGTTTTAATCACATAAAACTTTCCTCTGAGTGTATTTTAAAACATTATCATTATAATTTTTAACAAAAACATCAGTGTTTCGATATACCACAAGCAATCTATGATGTTGTTGGACCATTACCATTACAAATCTTTTTTGGCATTTTTTTCAAGTTTTTGTAACTTTTTGCAATTTTTTGCAACATTTTAGAACTTTTTACAACTCCAAAAATCCAAATCTAGTTTGCATTTGCGTCTTTGAATTGAAAATTAGAGGTTATTCAATTATATACAACAACGTCTAAACTAGAGAAAGCAAGCGCATCGAGCGAAAAAAAAATTCCCCTCCATTTACTCAGAACTGAATGACTTTTTTCAATTAAACTTTTCACGCCTCAATTCAGAAATCAGAACTGCAGTATCTCGGGAGCAAGTTTTTGGATTTTTTCTAAATTGAAAATTACATTTTTAATCAAAGTCCAAAGTTCAAAAAACGTGCATCTCGAACAAAAAAATATTCCCCTTCTATTTCCTCGGAATATAATGACATTTTCTAATCAAAATTTTATTGTGTCGATTCAGCAACTCAATAGCTAGAAATCAAATTTTTATATTGTTTTTAAATTGAAAATTGGATTTTTAATCAATCATCAAAGTTGAGAAAACGAAAAAAAATATATTCGCGCTTCAATTTTTCGGAACCTAATGACATTTTCTAATCAAACTTTTCACGCTTCAATTCAGCACTGATGCATCTCGGGAGCGAGTTTTTATTTTTTTCCTAAATTGAAAATTCGATTTTTGAGAACGCTTTATGTCTCTTGAAAAATTATCAAAATGGCGCTTATGCCCTTTTGGAACATCACCCCTCAATAATGAGTTACACATTTTCCATGTGAATTTATAATCCTAGAATTATATAATCTTCTTTCGTTAATTCAATTTCACTTCCAGAATCTGGATGTATAAAATTGTTGATGAACATAACGTTGTATACGATTGGGCCAACATTTTCCATTGCTTCTACACAATTAAAACAGTTATAAACAATAATTTACAATAAAACAATATTTAGAGTCAATGGTATATTAAGAGAAGAAGATTACATAATCCTATGATTAGATTCAAGGAACGTAAGAAACTAATAATAATTTTATACATGTGATATTAATAATGTTCCAACGACACAATAGGTTGCTTCTTTTTTACTATGTTAAACGAAATAAGAAAAAGTAACATCTTGAGTAAAAGTTGGATAGAAAAATACAGTGATAAACTTTCAGCAGAGCAAAGAAGGAAAATTCGTTATTTTGAATCCTGCCAGCAATTTACTCGAATGACTCGACGACGTGAGTAAACAGAGAAAATGAGATGGTGAACGACATTATGTAGAGGTGGGGTGTGTATCAAAAGATACACAGCGAGGGGCAAGCGCTGGTCCTCGTACCGGAATTTCCTTCCTTCCGTTTCCTGATTGACGAGCCAAGTTTCGCGTCCCTCAGATTTGGGTCGAGAATTTTCTCCTTTTTCCTTTTTCAATCCTTCCTTCTTCTTTCTCCATTCTGGTTTTTGAAGCAACTCCACGCCAGGCGAGCGACTCGGTTTCGAAAGAATTACCGTTCCTGCTCGATGTATCGTTGTGGGAAGCTCATGAAAATTTCATGAACGTAAAAATCAACCTCGTTCTAGATCAAGAAAGGAATTATCGGAAATGAACCTCGATCACTAGGTTCGTTTCCAAGAATCTTCCAAGAATTATAACGGATTTTATAATTGAACGAATAATCGTCAAAGTGCACGATCAATTCTCTGAATCTCAGAAATTAGGAAATTCAATTTCTCATTGCACGAATAAGACATTTTCTTATTAACATCTTACTGTTGATTACTTATGTATTGAATTATTAATTTATTCATGACTTAATGGCTTCTTGTATGATCTCATTAAGAAAAAAATTTTCTAAATACACTTCTAGAGCAATTTTTGATTAAAAAAAAAATATGATATAAAATCTTTAAAATCGTATTCGTATCAGATTCGTATTCAGCACGAAAAACTACTTAGGAAATGACACATATTCCATTACATGGATCCATTTGTCATGTTTTATTGTCCAGAATTAGAGTTTAGATGTAAATCTTAATCTAAAAAAACAGATTAGAATGTAGAACCTTAAATCCCCCTTAGTCATTTTAAATGGAATTTTCTTCCATAGAATATAAAATTATAAAACACGAAATAGAAAGAATGATTTACAATTACTACTTAGAATTCTGCAGAGAGCTACCTTGTCCAAATAAGAACACACTATTATAAATTCACATTGTTTCTGTAGAATTTCGAATTTCAAATTTCACAACAATTGGTAGGTAAAGGTTTCAGTTAGAAAATTCTAGATTCAAGACATTTAGAACTTTGGAAATTAATATTTTTGTCAATACTTAAAAACAATTTTCACTTTCATTAATATTATTTAATTTTATTATATAAACATATTTACTTTTTTATTAGTCGTCTATTTCCTTTTTTTCAAATAACTAGTTTTGATTTTATTGAAAAATGTTAATTTTTATGAAATTTCTAGACTGAATCTATTTCAGATCATGCATGCCGGCGGGTGACCTGTTCAGAATTAGCTTGTCAATGAAATATGTTTTTACACGTGAAAAATAAGTGGTCACGTAATTTTTTAAAATAACATAGCGAATTGCATTTTTCCGAATATTTTTAAATTTTAAAAGAAAAATTAGTTTTTTGCAAATTTTAACTTTAAAACTTTGCCATTTTTGTAATTTTTGAGATATTTAGGTTTTTCTTGTTCCGGTTTGTCAAATTTTTCTCACTCATTCTAAATCCATGAAGATAAATAAAAATTGATAAAAAATGGTAAAATTATTTCGATTTTTGAAAGAAACGAAAAAAAATTTTTCTCAAAAACCCCAACTTTTTTATTCCTCAAATTTTGAGGAATAATAAGTACCGATATAGTCTACTTAATATAAATTTCCTATTTTGTATTTTTTTTTATTTTCGGGAGAAAAAAATTATTTTTTATTTTCGCCTCAAAACCTTGCCATTTTTGAAATTTTTGAGATTTTAAGGTTTTTCTTGTTTCAGTTTATTAAGTTTTTTATAATCTTTCCAAACTGTTGAGAAAAATAAAGAGAGAATAAAAACTAGTAAAGCTATTTCGATTTTTTGAAAATATTAAAATACGAAATTTTTTTTCAAACAGCTACCATTTTTTGCGCTGAAATTTGTAGGTTTGTGGGGTGATAATAGTGATAATAGTCTACCTGCTATAATTTTTAAAACTCGATTGTATTTGTATTTCACGAGAAAAAAATTCTATTTTTTCTAGAATACAATAAATGCGAGTACAATAAGAAAAAAATAATTTTTTTCTTGCAATATCAGTACAATCTACACTCATCGCTGGATCGACAGCACTTGGATCGAACGCACCGTTCACGCTTCACTGATTCTGTCTCCCCGCCGAGCGTCCCTTGATCGGCCTACATCGCTCAGGCAGTCAGGGCCGCCAGACGTTGTTTACATCACGACTCTGCGCATTTACTTTTGTACGTTCAGAGACTATAACGCGGTCCTGAATATTGAAATAAGACTGCTCGCTCGAATAGCATTGGATCGAGAATACTCTACCCCCGAGCCGTGCTCTCGATCCAGCGATGAGTGTAGTTTTAAATTTATGGTAAATAGAATATATTATCACCCAACACACTTAAAAATCGAAATAGCTTTACCAGTTTTTATTTTTTCTCTGTTTCTCTTATCAGTTTTGAAATACTGCAAAAAACTTGATAAACCGAAACAAGAAAAATCTTAAAAATTGCCAATTTGCAAGGTTTTGAGGCAAAAATAAAAAATAATTTTTTTCTACCGAAAAACAAAAAAATAACAAATGGGAAAGTTATGGTAAGTAGATTATATTGGTACCTATTACTTATCCTCAAAATTTGAGAGATAAAAAAGGTGAGAAAATTTGTTTTCGTTTTTTCCAAAAATGGAAATAGCTTTATCATTTTTAATTATTTTTTAATTTTCTTCCTGGATGTCGAAAGAGGGAGAAAAATTTGACAAACTGGAACGAGAAAAACCTTAATATCTCAAAAATTCCAAAAATTGCAAGGTTTTGAAAGTTAAATTTTCAAAAAACTAATTTTTCTCTTAAAATTTAAAAATGTTCGTGAAAAATGTAAATATGCCGCTATTTTAAAAAATATGTGTGTCCCCTTATTTTTCTCGTACAAAAGCATATTTCATTGACAAAATAGATTCGGTCCCTAAGGATTATTCGAGGAATTCAGTAATCGGGCAATCTTGCGCAATCTCATGCAATTCCATGCATTCTCTGTTAAATTTTTATGCAATTCTATGAAATTTTCATGCAATCTTGCAATTTGTTTGCAATCTTTCAATTCCGTGAAATCTTGAAATCTGTTTGCAATCTCGTGCAATTTCATGGAATCTGTTTGCAATCTTTATGCAATTGCATGCAATCCGATATAATCTTGCAACTTGTATGCGATATCGTACAATCTTGCAATCCCTATTCAATGCTATGCAATCCTATGCAAACCCACACAATCATTTACAATCTTTCAATCTCGTGCCATTTCATGAAATTTGATTGCAATTTCTTGCAACCTCATGCTGCCACATGCAATCTCGTGCAATCCCATGCTCTCTCTATGGAAGCCTGTGCAGTTTCATGAAATTTGTCTGCAATTTTTTGCAATCCCTTGTAATCTCATCACAAAAAATCCCAAAGTATCATTTTAATCTGTAGCAAAATGAGAAATCAAAAAACAAAAGACTGTGGCAATAGAATAAATGATCCAGTTTAGATCAAAATAATATTGCTGCAAATTAAAATAGTATCCTACGATTTACTGTGTATGCAATCTCAAGCAATCTCCTGCAATCTCATACAATCTCATGCAATCCTGTACAATTTGTCAAGCTTTATGCAATATCATGTAATCCCGGACAATTTCATACAATCCCATGCAATCTCTATTGCATCCCACACAATCCCATGCCATTTTTATGCAATCTAATGCAATTTTATTATTTGTATTCAATGTCAGGCAATCCCGTTTAATTCCATAGGAAAAACGAAGTGTTATTTTTACCCTGATTTCGGTGTGATATTTACCTGCAACAAAAATTAACTTCACAGGGTAAATTTTACCCCAATAATGGTTAAATTTTCTTTTGCTTTTCCATGACAACATATGTATTTTTAAAGACGTAAAGTTGCCCGAATAAAAATTAATCCGTGCAATTCCATGCAATCGTGCAATTTTTATACAATCTCATGCAATTCCGTACAATTTTGTGCAATTTCATGCAATCCCTTGCAATTTTTATTCAACCTCGAGTAATCTCCAGCAATCCCATTCAATTTTTCAACCTGATGTTCGCGAAAAATCCAACTAATTAAACCCTAGGGATTATTTTTATTATATACATTCAATTATTTTGATTTTTTCCAAGCAATTTCTTCCACATAATCTTTTTTAAATATCGATTGAAGTACTGGGTTTGGGGAAGAATCGAGAGCCATTTTCAGAAGCTAAATGGTAGTCAAGAAAAATAGGGAGCAGAATCGTCACATCCCCTTAGGTTTCCCTCGTGGAGTACAGAACAGCTGCTGTCATCCTGTGGCCCCTCGAACTTTTGTAGACAGGGGACGAAAGGGAATGGCTTTCACAGGAAGGAAGTGTCTATCGCCTCTTCGGACTTCCATTCTGGGGGCTGTCGTTTCAGTCATACGCGAGCATGCAAAGAAATCTTAGTGCATCATGACTGCATCTTTTTTCAAACTCCCTGAGGACACTTTCGTCTTTTCGTATGTTTTATGTATGCTCTTCGTATATTTATTACGTAGACTATGGAGTAAATGTGAAACGTATCTGAGTACTTTGTTGTGTCTTGTGATACGTCCAAAAAGTAGCCAGTAGCAAGGAATTGTGCACCACTGTTGAAAATAAATAAGAATATTAGAAGGAAATGAAAAATTGAAAAATTAAATAAAAATAGGAGAAAAGTGCACGCTTCTATGGTAGATGATAATGAGCTGCCCTCGATTTGCAGAATGGCGACCAGGAATTCCGGACTTCGATCGTTATTGACGCAACCCCTCCGCTACGCTCGGACCTGCTATTCAGTTATGAGTAATGTAATGTATGATTATCTAGTTCATAAATATCGTATGAGTAAAGATGTTAAATTATCGGAAAATTGACTAAAACAACATTTTATTTAGTGAATTATATTATTTTTTAATTTATTTCTTTTCAGTACGTTCATAGAATCGATTTTAATTTATTTATAGTTCATCAATATAAATTGAGAGGGAGATTCAAAAAGAAACCTTAATAAATAATCGCAGATTGGAAAGAAATAAATATATTTTTTTATTGGATTGCAATTAGAAACTTATGAAATTATTTTTTCCAAGAAAAATTTTCTACACATCACTTGTTAATTTATGTTACTTATAATTGTTTCAAAAGCATTATATGTTCAGAATTTTTTTATTGAGGAGATTTAATTTCGAAAATTTTTAACTTCTTGGACAATTTATTTTGCATAAAATTGTGGATTATAAATTGTAATTTAAATGACTTTAAGTATCAAATTATAAATTGCGCCATACGGAAAAGTGCACTAATATTTGTAGGAATGTTCCTAGATATATAATTTCAAAAAAGTGAATTTATTGCATTTAGATTTATTTAGATTTTATTACGTTCTTGGATATTTTGTTAATTTAATCTAAAGTCAGTCTATAATAAATTAAGTTTTTACCAGATTTTCTTATATATTTGTTTTAGACTAAACGATATACTTAAATTAAAGTATAACGTGAAAAAATGTACGTATAAGACTACAAATCAGTATTTCCTCAACACTTTTTCAATATTCTTAGTTTCGTACAGTTTAATTATAATAAATAAATATAATAAATAATATTAAGGTAATAAATAAATACAATATTGGAAGATTTGCCTAACGTGTTCAATTAAAGTATTCAATTATTCAACAACTGTTTTGCTAAGAATATAATTTTTGTATTATTCATACAAAATACTAGAACTGTAATATTGGAATGTTAGTACCACATTAAACTGTCACTAAATTTTATTTTTCGTCATATTATTTCAAGATATAAAGTTAATTTTCCGTTTCAAATCTAGTCTCTAACAATTTTTATATTTAAAGTATAATATCTGAAATAAAATAATTATGTAAATTTAGCAGTACGAGTAATTTATTATGGAGTAAGAAAATTGCGTCCGTTGAAAGTAACAAGAAATAAAATTAAGCCATATAGTAATTAGGAAAATTACTAAGTTAAGTGAAAAGTTATTACATGTGTTTTTTTCGATTTAAAGTATAATGCATATGTACTTATATATGTAGAAAAATTATTAAGTATTTGTTCTTGAAAAAAATTTTGTGATTATAATGAAAAATGCACTTTAAATACTAATTTCATTTTCAATATACTAATTTATTTTGTTAATCAAGTACTATTTAAGTATTTCAAGTATGTATATAAAAAGCTTTTGAACTTATTCTGAAATGTCCGAGCGTACATTTTCATCAAAACTTTATCAATTAATTATTCAAATCATATTCTTCGTGGAATATATTTAAATATGTAAATTTCAACAAAAATAATTGCGAATAAAAAATACGTAAGAAAGCCTTCCAAATGATATCACTATAATCGATATATGAAAATTTTCTGAAGCTATTCTGCTGTAATGTTGTTGCTATTTATTTTAATAAAAGTGCTCAATGTTAACCATGTCTCTCTATTTAATGACCCTACATGTCTTGTAGAATTTGAAGTAATTCAGAAAATTATTCGTTCTTTTTACAAAATGTCTGCAAAAGGATATAAAAAACCTAGGACTGTAAAGTACTTTTTACTAGTAACCGTGTCTTAAAAGCCCATTTCAGAGTAATGCAATAAAATTAGTAAGTAATTTCAATTAATTCAGCTACTGCCTTGTTTTGCCTGCGAAATATATTGATGTAAAACCTTATTTGTCCCAATACATGTAGTAAATCCATGTAAAATTATCTCTAAAAGAGAGTAACTAAATTCTTTATTAATCCTCAAATTTCGTTCATTGACCTAAATTATTTATTTATATCGCTGGTAAGTTTACACTATTAGAAAAATCTGTAGTAGATTTAAGATACAAGTATGTATATGTAGCAGATATTCAGCATGGCTATTGAAATTTAATGTATCTTTTTAATATACAGGTATACAGCCCGCCAGCGGGTCGGTAATACATATTGCCCCAATCTATAAAGTCTTTTTATTTCTTAAAGCTTACAAAAATATTATAAATCAAAATGATTGTCCATAATTTCTCTATTCATCTGTTGTTTATAATAAAATAGTGACTTACAGAGGTCAACTTTTTCCAAAAATATCTCTAAATACAAGAATTTTATTACGTGTGTTACCTAAAATTACCTAAAATAAACTTTTAGGTTAGCAATTTTAAATCTTTAATGATTTATACTGTAAATTAAATTTAAGTTAAGTTACATTTAACTAGAAGAAAATATCTTACTTTATTAATTATAATCTAAATTTATTGCTAGAATTATTTATAATTCATTTAAAATGGAAATATGTGAATTTTGTAATATACATGTATCTTAAATTTACAATCGTATATTTTAAGATACATGTATATTACAAAATTCACATATTTCCATTTTACATGAATTATAAATAATTCTAGCAATAAATTTAGATTATAATTAATAAAGTAAGATATTTTCTTCTAGTTAAACATAACTTTAGTTGAATTTAATTTACAGTATAAATCATTAAAGATTTAAAATTCCTAACCTAAAAGTACTACACACGTATTAAAATTCTTGTATTTAGAGATATTTTTGGAAGAAGTTGACCCCTGTAAGTCACTATTTTATTATAAACAATAGTTGAGTAGAGAAATTATGGACTATCATTTTGATTTATAATATTTTTGTAAGATTTAAGAAATAAAAAGACTTGTCTTTTGTAAGATTTAAGAAATAAAAAGACTATAGATTGGGGCAATATGTATTACCGACCCGCTGGCGGGCTGTATACCTGCATATTAAAAAGATACATTAAATTTCAGTAGCCGTGCTGCATATTTGCTACACATACATACTTGTATCTTAAATCTACTACAGATTTTTCTAATAGTGTAAACTTACCAGCGATATAAATAAATAATTTAGTTCAATGAACGATATTTTAGGTTTAATAAAGAATTGAGTTACCCTCTTTCAGCGATAATTTTACATGGATTTACTACATGGATTGGGAAAAATAAGTTTTTACATCGATATCTTTTTCAGAAAAAACAAGGAAGTAGCTGAATTAATTGAAATGAATTAATTTAAGATACACTTATATTAATTTCAATTTCATACACTAAAGTGTTTGAAATTTAATTTAGGGAAAAGTTGCCTAAGACGAGCTGCCTCCTAAGACAGGCCACCTTTAATATTTTTGCTTGAAAACATTATATTCATCACTTATGCATGAAAATACATGCTCAGCAGAATTTTATTTTGAAAGTGTTTTTTTTTCTGCATTAGAAGTAAATAAACGAAAATAGAAAGAAAAAATTATTTTTGTACATTAAAGAACGAACTTTTACCTATTTTAGAAGTTGTGATTAAATAACTTCTAATGATTTGAAGGAGTAAGTTATTTTTTTCTTTGATAGATAATTTTGTAAACTTTGTAATTGTGACTTACGTTCTATTAATTTTTATGCTGTTTAATAAAAATATTTTAAAAATTGTGAACATGCGAAATTCCTAAGATGGGCCCAGGTTAGGCTAGAAACTTGCAAATAAAAGCGTAATCGGCTTTATCTATGAATTACCGACGATACACCAAAAATACGTGAGATATTTAAATTTTTTGCCATAACGCAGACACATAAGAAAAAGTGTGCGGAGCCAAAACGACCTATATAGCATTGTAGTATTGATCTAGCATAGTAAAAATCTGCATTTATTGGAATTTTCTGCTTACCAGTTATTTTTTATTCGAGTTTGAATTTTTAGTTCAGGTGAAATTATCCCAAGTAGGTCACCATAAATCGAAAGTCGTTTTTTTTTCGCTGTAAAATTAATTTTTTAATAGCCCTTATGTTCGAAAAGATTTCTGCAAGTTTTGGTCGCAAACAAAATTTTTTTGCAAAAGGTATTAACAAAGAAAATTTACACTCAGAAAAATATTTGTTTGATTTAAACAAAATTTGTTTGAATCAAACAAATTATAACGTTGATATGGAGTCAA
>JBAGKK010000501.1:1653350-1679665 GCA_037177015.1 Euceroptres primus | reverse complement strand
TATTGCTTCCTCATAGAGGAAGCTTTGTATCGATGAAAATTTTCGATTTCAATTTTTCAACATTTTTCGACATAATTCGACCTCAGGAGTCCGAAAATGAGGTTTTTAAAACATGTCCGTGTGTGAGTGTGTGTGTGTGTGTATGGCATCATTACTTTCTCCGTAATAACTCAAAAACCATTTGAGCCAGGGTCACGAAATTTGGTGAGATTGTAGTTCTAAATGATGCCCATAATAATTGATAAAGTTTACAGTCGGATCAGATAAAAAGAAATATTTTCTTTTTAATTTTGAAGTTTTTTCAAAAATCGTTTTAGATGTGAATTTTTTTCAAATTTGATGATATTGATGAAAAAATTTTTTTAATGAAATACATATTTTTTTAATGCAAAAGATATAGGTTGATTTAGTCAATTTTTTGATATTTCAAAAACTAAAATCAAAAAATTCGAAATTTTCAATAATTTTTATCTCAGATTTGAAAGTAATAGTAGACTATAAACCAAATTTTTTTAATCAAGGGGTGGTATTTATTATACATACATAATTTCATAAAATGATTATAACTACTTCTAAAAAAAAATTTATTCTGCGAACATTTTTTGATTTTTTAGTTTTTTGTTTTCAGTAAATTTTTTTTTTAATTTTAGTATTACAATAATATTGTAAGAACATAATTTTTTCACTTTGATGACAAATTGATTGATGTACACTCGAAACCTGGTTTAAGATATCCTGGTTTAAGATGTTCCTAGAATTTCGTTCGGTGGCATTCCGTATAAGCGTGGGTCCGAGGATAGAGAGGGAGGCACGGTCGCGTCGTCGAGCAGTAGTCAAGCAGTACCACAGCAACAGAGCGAGCAGTATCAATTCACTTTTTGCATTTATTTTTAAAAACACGTTAAAAACTTTTTTTTCATTAATTTTTCATCGACATTTAAGAATTTTCATCTCTTATGGTAAAATATTTACATGAGTACATAATTCAGTGCCGAACAAGGGTTAATTTTGAAAATTTGTTGATATTGACTACTCTTACGAAATATGGCATATATTTCCTCTATGAGGAAGCTCAGTGTTCATGAAATGATCACAATTGAAATACACCATAGAATGAACGCATCCAAACTTCTTGGCAGCAGTTTTTTATTATTGTTCACGCATGTTTAAAACGTGTCTTGTATACATATCTTACACCTAAAAGACACGTTATTTACACCTAAATACACGTTATTTTACCTAAAATACACGTTATTTACACCTAAAATACACGTGATTTGCACCTAAAATACACGTGATTTACTCGAGTCTGTGTTCTTACACTTTATCTTTCGATTTATTTAATCCCAGGGAACACAATTGGTGTAAGCACATATAGAAAACGTTATATGACTGCTTTATATACGTGTAAGACTCTATTGTTTACACGTATTTTAGACGTTTCTTATGCCTAAAATCCACATGTATTGCACCTAAAGAGTCTGGTGCATTACACCTTATTTTTCGATTTATTTAACTCCTGGGAACACAAATGGTGTAAACGCGGTGTAAAACACGTTTACACGTAGTCACGGATACATGTAATATACACGGATACGTGTGTGTACGTGTATTGGGTAATTCTTCAGAGAGGTCACTTGCTTCCCCACCTAATAACTTTGGACATTTCAATTCAATCATTGTAAGTTTTGTACATTTATTCTTCTTTATCATATTTACTAGTGTTATAAGCGAGAGACAATTTATTTTGTTTAAAAAACGTATGACAGAAACTTAAATGCGCAAAAAAAGATACTTTTTTAGGTTCTCCTCATGTAAGCTACCAAGTTTAGGAAGGATTATAGTATGTATGAAGGGATTAATAAATTTTTTCAACTTCACCTTTCGAAAGTTCATCTCGAAAACTGTGACTTTAATATGTAATTTTTCTATTCTCAGATTTAACTTCAGCAAAAATCTTGTTTGAAAAATTTCTCCAATTTTTCGTTTATGGGACCGGAGTTTACGTGTTCATGACTTCGCAACGATTTAGGTCATTTTTTCAATTAGTGTTAACATACTACTTGAATTATCAAGTGAACATATCATATCTGTGTCCTTGTTGAAAGTAAAAATTGGAAGGTTCTCTTAAAATTACAATAAAAGAAGGCAATATGTTGCGTATTTTTATTACGAGTAAACTGAGTCCCAGTTAACCCCTTGACTGCCAATGGCAAAGATCTTTGCCATTTAGGACTTTTTCCAGACTGCCGGAAAAAGACAAATCTTTGCCATGAAATATTTTAGTGTATTTAAGTCTACAGATGTTTTAAATAACAATTAAGGGTATTTATATATATATCTTAGGATATGCTGATCATGATTCTATAGTCGGTTTAACACTTTTTTGTGTCTGAAAATTAATATGGCTGCTCAAAAACCGCGTTTTTCCCGATTTTTTGAAAAGCTTTGCCATGAAGTACTTTACTGTATTAAGCCCTTTTACCGAATTGCAATAATTTTACACCACACATGATGGATTGAAAAGTATGTTGGGGCACACAGATATATTAAAAAAGTTAGTATGTAGTTACAACCCTTGAAAATCATCCTTGAATTCAGAGAAACTACCCCTCGTGGAGAAAAGTCGTTTACTCATAGTTTTATATATTAACAATCAGTTCTCATTAAAGAAAATATTCATTGGAATGCAAACAGGAGTTTCCTAAGACTGTCAATACATTCTATCCCTTGTTATCCACCCTGATGAGAAAAAAACCACCCTTGTTACTTCAATATACACTATTCCCAAATGCCAATAATTTCACACCCCACGTGATGGACGAAAAAATGTTTTGAGTCATACAGATATTATATAAAATATACATGTAGGTACAACCCTTGAAAATTACCCTTGAATTCAGAAAAATTACCCTTAGCGTAGAAAAGTCTTTTACTCATTGTTTCATATACTAACACTCAGTTTTCATTCAAGAAAATATTCACTGGAATGCAAAGAGGAGTTTTCTAAGACTGTTAATACATCCTACCCCTTGTAATCCACCCTGACGAGAAAATAACCACCCATTTTACTTCAATATACACTTCTTCCAAATGCCAGTAATATCAGAAACCACGTGATGAATGAAAAAATGTGTTGAGACAGTCGCTGAATCCAAATTTGCAATGAAAAGTACCAAATTCAAAGCATTTGAAGTTTCAACATTAAGAATACGTTAAAAAAGAATTTCTTACGCACGTATAAAAAAACAACATTTTCCTTTTGTTATAAATTTATAAATTTGTTATAAATTACACTTATATTTCTTCTAAAAAATGTCAGTTTGAAGCAACAGAAAGTAGCTAATTCCCAAAAACCACATTTGTTCACTAAATTGTTTATAAAAAAGGAAAATGTTGATTGGCACACATTTTCTTGATCACTTCTCGACCCACATTCAGAAAATCCTCATCAGGAGTTTGAACTGCAATTTTGAATTTTCGGCAGTCTGGGCATGTTTCTTAAAATTGGGTCGGCAGTCAAGGGGTTAAATCGGTCAATTTTTAGAATATAACGCACAGAGTTAGGTCCGGTTCGCATGAAATTCTAAAGGAAGGCTTTTATTTCAGGCACTTATTTCATAAGTGCTCAAAATTTAAAAAATTTCAAAGTTGGAAATCATCTAAATTGTTTTAAAAAAAATGAATGTCCTCAATATAAAAAAATACTCATTTCTCTTTATATTTTTAAAATGGTGTCGGGATTCTTTCAGAGTGAATCCAGGGCAATTTTGACTTATTATATTTAATACATCATTTAAAATTTTAAAGACTAAAAAGTTCGAGTTCACATTTGAATTCAGTAGCCTAAAAGACCTTTAAAAACCAAATTTTGTGTAAATCGGACGATTTCTCCTGAATTTGACTTGTCAATTTGAATCGGTCATTTGGAATATTTAAAAATCCAATTTTTTAGTTGAGGTTTGTAATCAGCAACATAAAATACAATCGAAAATCAAGTTTCAGAGGCATCATGAGAGACGAAAAATACTACTGTAAATTCTGAATTTCAAATTTCGAAATTTTCAAAAATAACACTCAAGAATGAAATTTAGGCTCAAATATCTATAAAAATATACTTTCTATTAGGGCCAATCAACTATATTGATACAAAAAATATACAATTCAAAAAATGTTCGCAGAAAAAATTTACTATTGTCAAAAGTGACTTCTTTCTGGAGAATTAGCCTGCATATACGGGAACAAGTATACTGCCGTCCAAAGTAAAAAGATACATAAGTGACATTGTCGCTTGGGTCGACTTTTCCATTGCTAGGATTAAGAGAATAACCCTAAATCACAAAGTCACTTACGTATCTTTTTACTTTGGACGGCAGTATATACAAGAGTACATGTATTATACACGTATACACGAATCATACACGTATACACGAATCATACACGTATACATGAATTTATTTATTGAGAGTTCCACGGCATACGCCCCTTATGACAGCAAAAAACTTATAAACTAAAATAAAACTAAATATAACAAGAATGTTAATGCGTGTCGGGTGTGCAAGCTGAATTATACACTAAAAACACGTGTTATACATATACACACGTATTACACACCGTAAACATGTGCTATATGTCCGCTTTATATATGCGTAATATACTTTTGTTTACACGTGAATTGCACGTTATATTCACGTGATTTACACGTTATATATTGAGAACATCGAGAGGAGCAATTTTAATTTCTACTTTTCTTGGTATCTTAATAGTTCAAATTCTTTTCTAATTTTAACTTTTCAAACAGAGTCGATAGGGCAATTTGTAGAGATGGTTATATAACGTGTATTTCACGTGTAGACCAAGTGTCTCCGGGGATTACACTTGGATCCAATGGACCCCCCATAAACAAAGTTTCGTTTATAGTCTAGTGAAATCATAAATTAAACTATTCTTATAAATAGCTCTATTCTTCAAATCTGATGATTCCAGGAAACAATTTTGGGTGGCGAAAATAATTCACGCAGTATTAAATTACACATTTATTAGTAGTTTTAAAAAGTCTTTTTTCCCATTTTTAGACACATCTTTCTTCAGAAGAATTCTTTTCAATTTCTCATAAACCCTCGGCGTTGGAACAACGAAGTAGTATACATATTTCACCCCGAGGCGTGGAACTTAATTCATAATTGAGTTCTCGCCGGCTAACGGACACTTTGCGGCTAATATAATCTCTAATAATTCTAATAATTCGCGAGCTCGCGGAGGGATGAATCGTTAGGGGGTGAGCACGTTTCCTGGAGCAGTGCCCGGTACGTTTCGAATGAGTAGTCAGCTAGAAAAGGGTTGGGGGGTGGAACAGAGAAATAGAGAAAGAGGGAAAATGGAATAAGGGGGTGAAATGTGAAAAGGGGGTTGGGGGTAAAACAAGAAGACGAGTAGAGAAGAGCTGAGAACGAAGAGAGAAGAAGAGAAAGGAAACGAAGAAGGAATTGAGATCGTGGGATGGGGCGAGGAAATGGAGGGAAGGCCAATTAGAGGGCGGAAAGATTTATCTGCGGGCGACGGGTGTGCGGATAGTGAGGGGTAGGTCGGTCTCTCCACGTAGCGGGCTTGTATTATTCCTCGGTCGGACAACCCCTGCCACGACAAGGACGTGGTCCAGCTGCCAATGCCTACTGGTTGAACTCCTGCCCTTCAGACATTACGTATACGTACCTGCAGTGGATAAGAACATGGATCCTCCACACCATTTTATCATTCCCTCATTAAATTTCTACCAACTATGCTCTAACTTTATTCTAATCACGCTCATTAACAGCTGGTATCATTTCTCAACGTTTCGAACCTCGTATATTTAGTTAGTCAACTCTCTAAATCTGAATCAGTTAAAAGCAACTGATTGTCAGTCAAATTTGACTGATTCAAAAAGCAAGAAGTCAGTCACTGATGATCAGTTAAAATCTTCTGACTCAATCAGTTAAACGAAAGTGACTGATTCAATCAGTAATCTTCGAAAGTTGGCGCTCGGCGACAAAACTACACTCATCTCGAGTTACTGTGCCGCTCGTTCTTGTGCCGGCCTTACGGTTCTTCACACTTAACTATTTGTCTCCACCCCTGAGCGTCCCTTGACGCCCTATACTGAAGCTCATCGCTCGGACAGTCTGGGCCGCATCAGAAGTTGTTTACACCGCGACTCTCTGGGCATATACCCTTGTACGTTCAGAGACTATATATGCGGTCCTGAGTGTTGACGTAAAAGTGCTCGCTTGTCGCTTTAAATCCGGTTAAAACTAGGTTTTAATAGCGCCCGTTACTGTACCGATCAAAACCGAGGCCGGCACAGTAACGAGAGATGAGTATACGAATTATTCACTCAAAAATAACTGATCTATCGGTTGTTTTTGGAGAGATGCGCATGTGCATAACGCAGAACCTCATTGGTTCATATTTCCCCTGTGTATTTCAAATAAAAGAAATTGAAAGCTTTAAATTCATTAATATTTTTAATTGATATTACACGTTCGAAATTTAAAATATTAAGAATTTTAATTAACCCTTATATGAATACAAAAATTATGGTAAATATGGAAAAAATGTACCATAAGCCACGTACTCATAACAAAATTGTTTCAAATTCCACAATTTAAAATTTCGGAAGCGAAATATCAATTAAAAATATTAACAGATTTTACAGTTTTATCTCAGACTCTGTTAAATTTTTATATTTTAAAATCAAATGAAAAATGAACAACTTTTAATTTTATGAGATCAAATCAATTTAATTATTTATTGGATTGTGTTCACAGTACATTCAAATGTACTAAGTACGAATAATGTCATGAATATGCATACAGACAAAAATATGTATGTATAAACGAAAAACGAAATACCATACAAAAGGTGCTTAAATTATTCGTCTTTTTCTAAGTTATCATTCGCAGAGGAATTAAAACTCATCTTTAAAGTCGCTTCCAAAGATTGAACCGAATTTTTTGCCTATTCTGAAAATTCAATTTTAGATATAAAAATAAAAAATTTAGATTTCAGGAAAAGATATTAAACTTATAAAATTCTTTATTCTTATTAAACATTTGTTGTACTTTAATTTATATATTACCAAATTTCAAATTATTAGATTTTAAATAATAATATTCTCTGTAAAAGTTTGTTACTGCAGGATTTTACTGTTTTATATAGCTTAAAATGAATTATACCTAACTTCAATATTATAAAAACCTTTTATTCTTCCAAACATTTGCAAAAAAAATGTTCTCAAAATCGAATTCATAAAAATATTTTTAAATATTCTTAAATTAAACTTTTTTTCACATTTTTTCCCTTATTTCGAGTATAATTTATAATTGTAGTACATTTTGCAGCTTGCTTCACAGCTTTTATGGAAATTGTTTTATTCTTAAACTCCTTTCAGAAAAGTTTGGTGAACCTTTTTAAAAATTATCCTTAACTGTTTGCTTTTAATCAAGTTTACAAAATTCCTGACTCTGAATTTACCATGAATCTCCTGACTTCACAAAACTTCAGAATCAAAAGCTCAGATCTACAGTTAGGGGAATCAATAAAATCATTAATACATTTTTAGACATAAGAAGTTATTAGGGTAATTTTATACTTTGTAAAATATTGACAAAAACATGGTAACTTTAGAAATTAGCATCAGTCACCTGTAAGTGAAAAATCATCATTAATTTTTTGTTTTGAGGTTATGAAAGATTACAAAAGAATTCCAAAGGATAAAAATAAAAATTATAGTAGAGTATGCATCTTATCTTTTTAAAATCATTACTTCAAGATACCATGATGTTAGGTTATAAGGGTTTTAGGTTGCGCTCTACTAGAATAAAATGATGTTTGCTTCAATTTCAGTGCAAAATTGTTTGAGATAAAATTTATGAAAAAAAATCAAATAGAGTAACCCGCAAACTTACATCAGCTTACCTTAAATTCGATCGTAAAATATTTGCTAAGCTAAAAACACTGAAAAATGCGCAGATCTGTGTAACGAGGTTATGGCGACTAAAAAGCTTCCTTCAGTAATTTCTCTCCACATTTTTCTACGGGTACACAAACTGCTCACTGCGTGGCTCCACCTCTACTGATATTCAGCGGAATTTACAAATATGATTTACATATTATTTTCCATTTCCATTATTTCCAAAAATAACTTTTGAGTCTACTTCTTTATTTATATAAAAATTAAATTATTAGTAATAATTATTAGTATCTTCTTTTAAGAACTATCACTTACCTACATTTAAGAACTTTTTCTCATGCAAATTATGAAAATTCAATTAACACCATATTATCTACTACAACATTTGTGGAAAAGATTTAAATAAATTACTATGTAATTGTTTGTTATGCTTGAACACGCTTGTTCCGGCAATTGAATTTGCGTATATGTTAAGGAAAATATGACATCAATGTCATGTGCAAAAGTTGTCAACAGATAGAGGTTAGGTTCGACAATTGACTGAACAATCAGTAATGCAGAAATCATAAATGAAAAAAATTATTCATTTTGCATTACTAATTCAATCAGTAGGTTCGACCAGTGACAACTATTTCATCAGTCAAACTCCGAAAAAGAATTAATTTTTCAGTTAAACTCAGTTGTACTGATTAAATTAGTCAAATTTTAACTAATTCAGATTTAGAGAGAAGTTCATTTTAAGAAAAACTAAGTGTTTTTGAAACAGCTTATGAGTGAAAATAAAAAAAAAATCGACGAAAACGTAGCCCAAGAAAATTACACTCTTATTTTAAATAATATCTTGCTTTAAATATAAGGATTCTTATTCAAAAGTCACACACTACAATATCCTATGTTTACATTTTATCTATAATGTTGCTAAGGTAGACGTAAAATTTTCTAAATATTTGAAAATGTCATCGTGTCGCATGTCCCTGACTACATCTCTATTTATTTAAAAGCCTTTATGCGACCTTTTAAATTATTGCATAAATGCATGCTTGTCTGGAATACACCTTTTCTTTATCATTCCTGAAATAGGAAAAGAAGTTGATAATCGTTTGACTAATTTCAATTTCATGATGCGAATAGCTTTTTATGTGCTCCCAGATTTAGATTTCATCCTTGGTCATCGCATCGAGAGACTCATTTTCTCAAGTTTTTTTAAAATGAAAATATTAGTTTTTCATATTTGAATTATAAAAAAAATTAATTTTTAAGTGAAAAATGTAATCTATTTATACGTAAAATGGTCCAAAATGGAAACTAAATCTGCTGTTAATGAATTTCACAAAAATACATCAAATTTCACCAAAAACAGTATATCTTTGCAATGTCATCGTGCCCTTTGCTTTTTTTGGATAAGTGCACTTTTTATAAAGTAAGTTTTACATGGAAATATTTCCCATAAAAAATACTTCGTTTCTAAAAATGCGCAGATTAAACAAATTGACATTAAGAAAGAAATCTTTGAAAAAGAATTCCTTTCCATTAAATTATTGTCATCGTGACCTGCGACCATTTATATTATATTGAATGAAGTCGTTTTATTTGAAAAGAATAATAATATTCAATATGGTCAACGAAAATAGAAAAATATACTTTTAAGAAAATTCTTACTTACTTAAAATATATATTTAATTCTATCTTTAGTCAATCCATCTCTTTTATCAGTTAGAAATTGTTAAATATAACATTAGTTGAAAAACACTAGAAATAAATTATATATAAATACATTTATTGATCTCGACCTCCACTATTTTCATCATAATAATTATTTTAGATGCATATAAACAGAAAAAATATGCTTTGACCAAATTTTAAATAATTTTTTCATCAAAATTTATTAGGTGAATATTAACGATTTTTTATTTTCACTCATATAAAACATGGAACAAATTTGTCATAACAAATCGAACAAAAAAATAATTTGGAAATCAAAAACAGCCTAGCACTGAAGTTTCATTTTATTCCATTTTCACTAATTTAAAGTTGACCATTTTGGCCTATGAGATTTTCTGAAAAAAATTTGGTTTCCAAATCGTTAAAAAACATTTTTTTAAATCCATTACTGAAAGACGCATGAAAGGACATTCATCTAATACCATACGTCAGCATTCAAATTTCAAATATCATTTAAAAATATATAAATTATTGATACAAATATTTTATAATATGAAAAACATTTCCTTTTTAGAAATTTATTTTACTGTGTCTCCGAAATTTTAATATTTGTTTTCGTCTAATTGTCAATCTTTCATTTCAAATTTTGTAGTTAATTTTCTTAATTTATAATTTCTAAACAAAATCGTATAAAAGTTTAAAATTTTACTTTTGGTAAAGATTTAAAATGCAGGATCTTGAATTTTTTAAATTCCAATTAAGCATTTTACACTTTGCATCCGTGTGACACCAGGTATAAAATTATAATCTTAAAAAAAGATAATAATTACAATAGAAAGTAAAAATTTTCAGTTTGGCTTGGTTGGTATCCAATTTCGTAAGTACTTGTCTCATGTTTATACTTTTTTAAATGTTTAAGTGGATTCTACTTCTTCTTAAAGTAGAAGGAAATTTTAATTTGATAAAAATTCTACAAGCAAAAGTTAATATCCATTCTAGGTTAAAATAGATAACATATAAGTTTAATAAAACATGGAAATTTCTCAAATTCAGGATATATCTATTTTAAATGCTGAAAGCTTTTCCACTTTTTATGTGTACATTTTCACTGGAAGGAACTTTCCTGAGGTTCAAAAAAAATTTTAAATAAGTTGCAGAGCTTCCGGAATTTATTCGGATTTAAAAAATTTTTTTAAATGTTTCTGAAGGTCATAAAAGTCTATCCAATTTTTTAGAAATTTTAGTAATTTATTCCCAAGGAGATAATGACTGTTTAATGGACTCCTGTAATTTTAAAAAATGTCTAAGACCTGTGGAAATAACAGGAGAATTTTTCTGGGTTTATGAGAATAACGTTCTAGTGATAAAAATGTACTAGAAAAAAAAATCAAGACTCCCGAGGAATTGAAATTAGAAACACAGCAAATTTTTTAAATGTTGAATTTCTATTTAATGCATGACATTTTTTTAACGTTAACTTAGATATCATTTATAGCACGTGTAGGCTTTTTAATTATAGAAATACGTTAGGAAAAAAATCAACACATCTGAGGAATCAAAATTGGAAATGCAGTTTTTTAAAATATCTAAAAAAATTTTCACAATATTTTAAAAATTTGCTGCGTTGCCAATTTTGATTCCTCGAATATATTGATTTTTCTTCTAACGTATTTCTATCATTAGAAAGCCTATATAGAAAATTAAAAATTTTTAAAATTTGTTGTGTTTCCAATTTCAATTGCTCGGACGTCTTGATTTTTTTTCTAGTATATTTTTATCACTAAAAAGTTCTCACAAACCCGAAAAAATTCTCCTGTTATTTCCACAGGTGTTAGACATTTTTTAAAACTATATAGGTCCATTAAACAGTAATGATCTCTTTTGGAGTAAATTATTAAAATCTGTAAAAAATTGGGATAAAAAATTGAAACCAAAGAAAAAAAATTGAAACTCTGCAGACAAGAAATTTTTTTAACATATTTTGTGAGCGCGCGGCACGTGCTGAAGATCTATCAACTTCAAATTAATTATGCTTTTCTAGGGTCCTAAAGTGCTACTTTTCCGCGTTGTAGTAATTTTGGATGTCTAAATTTTTTATTTTCGAATTTCGATCCACCCTAATATTGATCGATCCACTTCAAATGCACAGGTTATAGAGGACCCAAAATGGAAATTTTCAGTTCTAGACTGTTCTTGATTTCTAGATTTCTTTTTTCGACCCACCTTATTGTTTATACAGGTTTGTACAATTTTAACCCCTGGTGTATTACATTGCCAAAACAATTTTTAAAAGAATAGTTATGTTTTAAACACTGAATCTAATCATAATACATAGAAAATAATTATTATCAGTAACTTTCAATAATTAAGTTTTAACTAATTAACTTTCACTAACTAAATAATTATTATCAGTAACTTTCAGAAGAGCAAAATATTTTCGCAATAATAAGTTATCATTAACTGAAGCCTCCACCAAAAGAACGTTCTATGAACCAAAATTTATTTTATTGGATTCTATGTTCATAGTAAGAAAATGGACTCCAATGCAATAGTACATTTCGATACGTGTGTGAGAGGTGATTATTTAGAGCACGAGACGTTTTTCGCACGAGCGAAGCGAGTGAGAAAAGTCAAGTGCGCTAAAAATCATCTTTCACACAAGTATCGAACAGTATTTTATACCACGAGAGCCGAAAAATCATGTCAAAGTTGAGATTTTGAGGTTATTAGAGTGGTATAAAAGAAATTTCTTCTCTCTCGTAGTACATATATCATAGAACAAACTATGACAAAGATCAAACTTTTATCAATTTGCGTTCACACTATGAACATAGATTCCAATAAAAGACATTTTGGTTCACAGAACGTTCTTGATGCTTCAACTATTTGTCAAAGCTTTGGTCAGAAAATTATTATTAATAGAAAACAGATGTTACTGATTCTTATAATAATGGTTTTTGTTAGTGGATAATACTCACTTTTCCCACAAAAATATCTAAATATCATCACACTTTTCTGGCTAAAAGTAAAAAATCCTTTCTTCTCAGAATTTTGAAAGTACGACCAAAGCACGATGATGGTTCGAGGATGTTGTACTCTGAAGCCTATTTGTCGTCACCAACGTAAAGTTCCTTTTCAGAATTTGCAATCTCGTTTTGTGCCTGCCTGAGGGACTCTGGCACTGAGCTTTCGTGGAATAAGCAGTGCTTAAATTATTTTAATAAGTAACGGCTGACATCTTAACTGCCGGGATGAGCAGATCAAAGCGTTGCTCAGGTGACGTTAGTTCTCGTCAGTATTTACACGCAAAACACCCATGGGAGGAGAGATTGTAGATTGTAGATGGAGTAAGAGAAAGAGAGAGATGGAAAGAGAAGGTGATTGTGCTCCGAGGAAAACTCATGTGTCAAGCGCGACGTTTTTATAGAGCCGTACGAAATTAGAAGCTCACCGGTGAATAAAAGAAGTAAGCCCAGAAAATGAAGTGAAAGAATCTTCTTTGAAGGAGATTCATCCATGCGATCTTAGAAAATGGCGAAATTATTTCAGAATTAAAAAGATTATTCTAGATTAGTTCCACTTTAATCCAAAATAAGTTTTGATTACAGATACAAGTCTTGAATAACACTTGGTTAACTTTCCAAAAGGAATAAGGTAAATGTCAAAGACAACTCAAATAACACCGTGACTTAATTAACTTGTAATAATCATGTAATCTATAGGTTGGGCAGATAGACACTTTTGATATCCCTAGGTGCTAACTAGGGATGTGCTAACTAGCTAGGCTCCAACTCATCATATTTGACTTTATTTTCTGTAAGGAATTTTATATGACAATCATGTCATAAAATTGTATTAACAATGTCATAAAATTGTATTAACATGATAATCATGCCATAATAATGTAAGAGGGCAGCCATAAAGTTGGTACACTTGGGTGTGAATCCAGTGTGCCAGAGCTATCAACCTTATAATGTGAAAAATTACAAGATCCTTGCATTATTATGTAAAACCACGAAACATGATTACCATGACACTGAATACTGATCAAGCTTTCATAATCATATGTTACACTACAATCATATCATTTTTATGGTAAGTATGTGTTACCTGGGAAAAGAACCCACAATTTTTAGTTCGAACATAATAATTTCTTTTGATATAAGTGCCTAGGTCTACTTATTGAAGATAAATGTATATTATTGGCTGAAAGACAAGATAGAAAGGGATGATCCGATATATGACCTGAAAACACGAGATATTTGGTCCAGATTAGACAATGGCTCCTGTGGTCTAGAGAATTATGACGTGCGAACACTTATTTCGAAGTGGCCCACTGTTAGGAACCGCGAGTAATACCAGTAGAAGAACAGAACGTGAAGCGGCTTCCCATGCTATCTAACCACCCCACAGTTCGTTTCCGTGTTGTTACATAATACACGCTGCGGCGCGGTTACGAGAATGAGGGATGAGGTGCTGCGTTGCCTAATAACCTCCCCCTTCCAAAACAATCCCCACACTCACGGGGCGGGATGTGGCGAAGAAGTATTCGTGAGCCCTGCTTACAACCACCACAAAGATGGCTACAACATGGAAAATGAGTACCAAAGCACACAAGCCACGCGAAGTAATTATATGAGGGCGGAGCAGACTAGACTCATCTAGGAGGTGCACACTCGTATCTGAAGATCAATTTCCTTGAAAGAATGATTTTAGTGTGCGTGGTACACGGAAAAAATTTCTTCTATGAAAAGTGTAGAACTCAGTCTGGGTATCTTGGACGGGCACCAAAATATGATAAAAATTGGAAGCCTCCTCATTTCAATATTTAAGAGAGATTCCAATACTAAGTAATAGAAAGAATAACAGAAACTCCTGGATTGTCTAGGAAGCGATTATCCAAGATCCAAGACAGTCTAAGAAAGTATGAAGGGTTCTAAAGCGAAAAAAAAAATTCGTACTACGAAGTAGACACCAGATTTGTAGTTTTATGTTTACATCATAAGGTTATGCAGGTCACACACGAGAAACGCATTCTTCACTTATTTGACGCACACAAACCTAATTCTATAACCTAACTTAACACTACTACATAAAACGCAGTTCGCTAACGCAGAATTTTGCACGCTGAGTATACCAATCGAAATGGTCCTTAATTCTTTATATACTAATAAAGGAAATTCTTACCGATTGTGAGAAACGACCAGTGCCGGGCAAAAACTTGTCGTCCCCCGAGTCATATTTAATTTTCTTATTTAAACCTCAAATATTTTTTTGACATTTGTCCTTGAAATGTTATATGACAATTACCTAATTTGATTATTTTTAATGTAAAACAATTTTAATTTAGAATACACCGTGTGGGGCACGGTGGTAATTTCGAATAACGCCCGTGTTTTTTTATTTTTATATTATTTTTTGCATAAAATGACTTTTCTAATTGAAAAAATAGTGCTGTAATGCTATTTCTGCTTTAAGATACGTGTCAGAAGAGTAATTTTAAAAAAACAGTTTTGGCGGAAACAGATGGAAAAGTCTTTATCAGACATTAAGTCCTTACAGCATATTTTGAAAGACTTGAAGCATAAAAAGGTTATATTTTAATACTTGAAGTATACTCTTAAACTTCTGATATCATAAATTGATTCTAGAAATGTTCTAAATGTAATAAAATTAATTAAATCTAGCAACATCACATGTGGGGCACGGTGGTCGAAAAATTTGGTGGCATGGTAACAGTCCTGGATAATAGGTCGATAATTTGATCGGAAATGTAGAAAAACTCAGAGAGCTAGTTATCTTTTGAGTTACGTAATTTTAATAGTATTCTGTCCGTTATATTTAATCCGCCTAATTAAAATGTCTAATAAAAGTGCAGGTGTCGTTAATAATAAAAAGTTTAACATAAACTTTATATAAATTAATATAAACTTTAACATAAACATAAGGACGAAAATCGAAACGTAATTCGAAGTTATATTTAATAATAAAACACGGTAAGTTCCATTTCAAGTGTGATTATTTTGAAAGGGACTATTAAGTAAAATTCGTGATTATAACCTACAAATATTAAAAATTGTCGTTATGAAAGGTTATTTTATTTCCATTCCTAATGATCATTTTCTATTTAAAATATTCTTAAAGGGATTTTCTGTACATAACCAATTTCATAGTTTATTTCTTTGAAAGAGATCATTGTGTCCACTTTGAGATTACATAACCTAAAAATTGCGATAAGGTTATTTCCATTCCTAATTATCTTTTTTTATTTAAAATAGATATGCTTGAAGGATTTATCTTTATTTAAATAATTTCATGTTTTGAAAGAGATCATCATGCAAACTTTAAGGTTATAATCTAAAAATACTGAAAATGCGAATTAAAAAGAAATCTACGTATTTCTGTTCTTTCTTATTCTTTATTTGATTCTTAAATTACTTTTAAAAATTTACGTAACTTCTATTACTCTTTCCCATAATGGAACCTGATTAAGTTAGGTATATAATTTAATATAATAATTATACAAATATATTATTTAATTTCAATATTAACTTTACAGTCATTTGTAAATTAAGGATAAAAAGAAAATATTAACTAAACACAATACAATAGAATTTCGAAAAGGGGATAGTTTATTTCAATACATAATTATTAAATTAATTGATAAATTATTTAATAATTTAATAATTCAATAATTTAATTTATTTAATAATTAATTAATAAAACCGAAAATTGAAGAAAAGTGTACAAATTTGTCTTGTAAGTTTGGATTAGCCTCTACTCTTGTATGAAAAATTTACAACCTCAAAGAAAATTTAAAGGCATTACCAAATAGATCCATATTTCCAAAAGCAGATTCCGTAACAGTTTTATTTGTAAATATCCATGCGCAAATTATATAATAATTAATAATAATTAGCGCAATCTGTATTATACCGACCAGCTGGCGAGCTTTATATTAAATTTAAGATTCACGTGTGTCTTAAATTTAAATGGCCATACTGCATATTTTCTTCACACACTTGTATCTTAAATCCACTACAGATTTTTTTAACAGTGTACAATTATATTGTACGGAATTCATCAAGCAACTTATTCTAAAAATATAGTTTAATTTTGAAGTTTTATTTCTAAACCTTCGATTAATCCGAAGTTCATGATGAGATTAAACAAGGAGAGACCCGCTGGAAGAAAACAGCGATGCAATGAATATGATAAAAAAAAAATGTGTCAGTGAACAGCAAAGATTATTGGATAAGTTCAATAAGGAATCAGTGAAAACAGTGCAGGACAGCAGTATGGACATAAATAATAAAAGAAGAGATCAAGAAACAAAAAACGAGGATAGTAAAAACTTCCAAAAACGAAGCTTAATTTCCAAGTTTGTAGTTATAAAAATAAACTACATCTTGATTTTCTATCGTTATTAATTTATATTGTATAAATAAATCTTTTATTTATATTGTATTTATATTATGATATTTGAAAATAACATATAAAATCTATTATAGTTTTCAAAGTTGAAACTTTATATATAATGTATAATATTTAGCAAATTATTGAAATCCTAGATTTTAGATTTTCAAATTGTATAGATAATTTTATAAAATAGCAAATTTGAATACTTAAATTTGTATTGAATTCTTATCTCCTCGTAGAGGAAGCATTTTAACGGTGAAAACTTCACCAAAAAAATTGATTCGTTTAATTGAATGTATTTTAGTTGATAAATTTCTACTATTATAAATATCTAATATTATGTTCTAAGCGCAATTATTGTCCACTATTATCTCAAAACAGACTCAAGCATCTCTGAATTCAAGAGTCGAACTATTCATTGAGTTTTTTTTCTCTCTTATGATATTTGAAAAACACTTATTGAACTATAATTCTTGTTATAATGCAAAGTTGATGCACGAAAAAAGATACCTGCTTTGAATCTAAACAAATAGATTGATCCATTAAAATAATACATTTAACTAAAGATTAAGAAAATTTTCATCGTTTATAATATATAAAAAATTAAGATTTACTATTCAAATAATTTTTACTCTTTTAACAAATATTCCTACAGAAGCATAACAATATGATTTATATATGTATAAATCTACAATATTTTCTATTGCATGAAATGAAACTACTACATTGCTTATGAAGTATAAGCAAAGGGAAAACACGCGAGATCTATTTCACAGCTAGTTAAAACATTAAAACATTAAACTCAGTATTATTTTGGTGCAAAACGTACTTAGTTTTAAATAAGAAATTTCGAGTAGTTTTTTCCAGAATTGATATCTCCTAATAAAAAAAAAAAAATCGGAAGACCTAGGGTTTAATTTGAGGAATCTGAGAAGTAGTACCGTTAAAATCCAATTCTCCCAGATGGTACCTAAAGATGGTTCTAGCAAATGATTTGTCGAATTCCAATGCCAAATTCATTATTTCAGTATCCTAGAGTAGAAATATTTATGTATCACTGATTAACAGTACCAAAAATGTTGAACAAAGTTTCAGTTTTAAAATAAATAATAAAATAGTCTAAATAATAATCGATATTTAAGAAATAAAATTTTCAAATTGAACTATATTTTTAGAATAAGTTGCTCAATAAATTCAATATACACTCATCGCTGGATTATGGGACGGGCTCAGGGGTAGACGGTCCTCAATTCAATGCTATTAAAATCCAGTTTGAACCGGATTTAAAGCAACGAGCGAGCAGACTTATGTCAACATTCAGGATCGTGTATATAGTCTCTGAACGTACAAAAGTAAATGCGCAGAGAGTCGCGATGTAAACAACTTCTGGCGGCCCTGACTGCCCGAACTATGGCGCGGTCGCGCGACGCTCAGGGGCAGGGGACAGAAGCAGTCGAGCGTTAACGACCATGAAGCCGGCCGGTAATCCAGTGGCCCATAATCCAGCGATGAGTGTAATATAATTGTGATATATCTTTATTTCGATTTAGAATAAAATAAAAATAAATGAAAAGTGTTTGTTTTGTTCAATATATCCAATTGATTTCAAAGAGCAAAATTACTTTTCCAAATTTATTGTAATGATTAAATTAATTATTAAATTTATAAAACCGGAAATTGGAGAAAAGTGTTCTTTGTCTTGTAGGTTTAGATTAACCTCTACTCTTGTATTGAAAAATTTACAAGACAACCTCAAAGAAAATTTAAAGGCATTACCAAATAGATCCATATTTTCAAAAGTAAAATCCGTAACAGTTTTAATTGTAGTCATCCGTGCACATATCGTAGATTCCCACACGTATTTTGCATTGCATTAATTTCAAAAGCCAAGGAAAAACTCTAAGTCGGCACGATGACACGAATATAAACAATCCCTTTAACCACATGATTTAAATGTCATCGTTGACGTTTAAAATGTCAAATGTATCATGCTTCGAGAATTTCGGAAAAATGACAAGTGAGAAATGAGAAAATGGGAAATGGGAAATGGAAAAATGGAAAAAGTTACGTGACTGATCCTCAGATTAGGATTAATGAACAAGGTGAAAGGTGTCTTAAATTTTCAAAGTGAACTGGGTTACCCAATGTGTAACAAATTCCCCCTCTAATCCTAGGCACCCAATGAGAAAATTTGAAACTGCTCCGAAAGTGGCTTATCCTCTCCAGAGTTGATGTTTATCATTAATAAAGAAGCTGAAAGGAGACTTAAATTTTATAAGTGTTTCGGTATGAACTAGATTATCCATTATGTACCATACTGTCCTCTTATACTAGGTACCAAATGATAAATCTCAAACTGATCCTAATGTGAATTATCCTCTCCAGAGTTTATGATTAATGAAAAAGCTGAGATGAGTCTTGAATTTTATAAATATTCAGTATGAATTAGATTATCCAGTATGTACCATACTACCCCCTTATAATAGTTACCCATTTGAAAAACCTCAAACTGATAATAATAATGAGAATCAATTTGAGTGGATGTTTGTGATTAATAAAGAAGTTGAGATGATTTTTAATTTGATCAATTTTCAGTATAAAGTGGATTATTCAGTGTACGTCATATTCCCCCTTAATACCAGGTATCTATTGAAAAAAATCTTTAGCTGGTCCTAAAGTGGATAATCCTTTTCAGACGGGATCATAATAAGTAATAAAGAAGCTCAATACTCCAAGTCTTAAATAAGTATTCAGTGAGTCAAAAATATATGTATAAAATCAAATGTCAAAATTTAACGCCAAAATTAAATCATATATAAATTGATATTTGTATATTTTGAGACTTCAAAGGCGAAATTTATATTTAAAAAACAAACGAATTTGGATAAGTCGAAAACTTTAGCAAAGAACTTCCTTCCCTTCTTTCACCCCACTTTAAAACTTAAAACTAAACAATGATTACAAAATAAATAAACAAGTAAATAAACAATTAAATAAATATTTCGTTTTAAATAACAAAGCAGGATTTCCTCTTCTTTCCTCCTTTGATGTGGTTTTAGAAAAATTGTTCGTGTCTTCAATTTGTTCAAATCCGTATGAAATCAAAAGCATACAGTGTAAAAGCTTGATAATTTTAAGGAATAGATTTTTGGAAACAAAGATCGATAGTAAAAATATTTAAAATCATTGTGAGATTAAAGTGCAGAAAACATATAACCTTACTCTAAGTTAGCTCGAAATTAGAATGCTTTCAAAAAAACTATAATATTATTTAAGCGTAATTAATAATTTCTAAATTATATAATATACTTTATAATACTTATTATATATTATATAATACGTATTATATACTTTATGATAAGTTTTTTAACTCACCAAATTTTGAAGACAATCAACAATAAAACTTCAGATAAGTTTGATGATTGAATAATATGCATTGACATTCAACAAAAAAATTTAACAGGATTGAATAAACACTAGGGCGTCCCAAAAAAAAAGTTTCTTTGATTTTGTACGTTACACTCTAAAAAGCTTCCATATAATGAGGAAACAATTGTGGAATTTTTGGAGAATTTTTAAAAACCGCTTAGAACTGTTTCAATGGTGTTAAAGCACCCCTAAACGAAAGAAAATCGTAGTTTCTCTGAAAATACACTAATTGAATGCAGTTTTTGGCTAATTAAAGTGTTCTTTCACAACTATTTTTTACGTAATATATTTTATTCAATGTCTGGGGATAATTTATCCCTAATTAAGTAAATAATTATCCCCAAAAAATGAATAGGACTTGAAAATCGATTTTTCACTTCTTATAAGGGGTGATTTCACTTTCGAGGGTGAGTTTACAGCTTTATCAACTTTTTTTTAGTTTCACAAGTGAAACTTGTGAAAGTTTTAGTTGAAACTAAAAAGTCAACTTTTTTAGTTTTCATGGCAGTTGAAGATTTTTAGGCCGGAACTATGTATTTTCAGAGAAACTAAAACTTTTTTTCGTTTAGGGGTACTTTAACACTCTTGGAACACTTCTAAGCTTTTTCAAAAAATTCTCAAAAATGCCATAATTGTCTTCTCACTATATGAAAGATTTTTAGGGGGTGACGTAAAAAATCGAAGAAACTGTTTTTTTTTGGACGCCCCAATAAACACAGATTAGAGATAAATTTTAAGCCAGCGATTGTAAAATTTTGTAATATATTAAATTATAATTTAAAAAATTCATTACTTTAATGAAAATCTGATTCATTGAAATAACACCTTTATTGCGAAAATAAATGTGAGTTAAACACTTTCAACGTTTTTTATAAGTTCAACTCGAACTGTTCGAGAGAAAATTGAAATATCACGATTTAATTAAATAAATAATGATAATAAATAAAAAATTGAAATCTATTACGATTTAACTTAATATAAATTATTTACACTCATGACAATAGAACACATAATTTGAAATTTAAATGTCAAGAATAGTTTTGTTAGAAGTTTCGTAATATTTTAACGACCGCCTGTGAGAAAATCTTGTCCGGAACTGACCTGTTCTGTCTCGATCGTAAAACTACATCACCTGAACATTTTCGTACTCAACTGACCTTGAATTTAAAGTACTGCATGAAAATTTGATTTTAAACAGGTTGAAACCTTAGAACATATGCAAATACACCATTTTTTCTTAGATTACTAAGATAAGATAATTTAAAAAAAGCAAATTTACAAAGATTCCTTGAGAAAATAGAAATCCAGAAATATAATATTATAATAAAAATGCGGACCTTTATTTTATCGGAAATATTTTTCAAAGACGTCTGAAAAAATTTATTTTTCTTAATGAAATTACAAACATTTGATAGTAAGAAGAAAGAAAATACGATAGTAATTAATTTTTCGAACTATTATTAGGCTATGCGGCTATGGTGTAATACAATTTCTGGTGCAATAAATAAATACCGTCCTCCGTTTGAATAGATGTATACAATTCCTCCCTAAGTTATTATAGAAAACGAATCGAGTGAGCTCCAAGTAAAATAACTCGATGTTGGGTTATTCGTGCGTGCAGAGCAAGTCTTGTACATATATTTAAAGGGATACACCTATACAGAAGGACTTACTGGGATTCAATTACCGCAACGTCTGTGAGGCACGCTATTCCCACACCCCTGATAACCACCCTTCGCCTAAGTCCCCGCCATTCCATCTCTTCAAGAACGAACAGGTGCTCTTGTGTCTGCTGTAAATTGCACCCCTGTAATCCAAAGTAAAGCGGTCGTTTTATCCGCGCCAAGGCGAGATGGATGCTCGCTACGTCTTCCGGATAATAGGTGGCTCTCTTACGCAACCTAGCCCCCAACCCTTCCTAGATAGGAGAAATGATGCACCGTGAAATGGAAAAGAGAAATTGCTTCCTGAGAGAATTCTTATCATCTTCAAGTGAGACTTGCGGTAGAGTCTTCTACAAATATCTAGTGTCAAAGAAATCATTTCCTTGATCCAAGAAATCATTTCTTTGTATCCAAGAATCTTTTTTCTTAGTTGATGACTAGGGACTTAGGGACACATTCCCTGTTTTTTTTATTCTTCACTGAAATTGAAGACATGAGAATGATAATTTGGTAAAGACCATTTGAAGTTGGTCCCCAAGTAATAAAAACAAACTTTATTCAGGGGCTAACTTCAAATGGATTTTACCGAGTGATTTTTATGTCTTCAATTTCTTCAGGTGAAAAATATTAGATTAGATTCACCTTTAATATACTTGCCTAACCCTGAACAAAAATGTAGACTACCGTAAACCGAGGGATAAATTACTTGAATTTTTCGTGAACACCAGATTGCAGGATTGCAAGATTGCAAGATTACCAAAGATTGCTAAAATGTGCGTGAGACTGCATAAAAAGTGCATAACATTGCATGAGATTGCCCACAGATTGAAAGGTTGCAAGGGACTCCATGATATTGCACAGAGATTTCATGGAATTGCACAGAAATTCCATGGGATTGACACGAGATTGCAAAATTACAAAGGATTGCGTGGGATTGCACGAGATTGTACAAGTTTGAATAGGATTGCATGAGATTGCATACAGATTGCAATATTGCAATGGTTTGCATATGAGATTGAATGAGATTGCATAGAAAATGCACGGGATTGTATGCAGATTGCAAGATTGCATGAGATTGCATATATATTGTAAAATTGCATGGATATTGCATAAAATTTTACAGAGATTGCACGGGATTGCAGAGAAACTAGTAAAATTGCAAGATTGTATACAGATTGCAAGATGGAATGGAATTGCATGAGATTGCATGCATATTGCAGGAATGCAGAATTGAAGAGGATTACAAGATTGCAATGGATTTCCGAGAGATTTCAAAATTGCAAGGGATTGCACGAGATTTCATAGAGAATGCATGGGATTTTGCAAGGGTTTGCATAAGATAGCACAGAAATTACTTGGAATTCAACAGAGCTTGCACGGGATTGCATACAGATTACATGAGATTGCATGCAGATTGCAGGATTGCATACGAATTTCATGGGATTTTAGAGAGATAGCACGGGATTTCAGACAAAATGGCCGGATTGCAAATGATCGAATACAGATTGTAGGATTATATAGGATTGCAAGCTTGCAATGGATTGCCTAGAGATTACAAGACTGCAAGGGATTGCAATTGAGATTTCATAGAGAAAGCATGGCATTTAACAGAGATAGCATGAGATTGTGTATACAGTTTGCATGGAGTTGTATACAGATTGCATGGGATTGCACACAGATTGCATGGGATTGCATTCAGATTGCAGGATTGAATAAGATAGTATTTGGGATTTAATCGAGATTGCACGGGATCGCATACGGATTGCAACGGATTGGATACATATTGTAGGATTGCATAGGATTGCAGGATTGAATAGGATTGTAAGATTGCAACGGATTTCCGGGAGATTTAAAGATTGCAAGGGATTGCACGAGATTTCATAGAGATTACCTGGGGTTTTGCAAGGGATTGCATTAGATTGCATATAGATTGCATGGGATTTAACAGAGATTTCACGGAATTGCATACAGATTAGAAGGTTGCATGGGATTTTATGAGAATACATACAGATTGCATGAGATTGCATCCAGTTTGCAGACAGAATGCAAGACTGAATGTAATTGCATGAGGTTATATGCAGATTACAGGAATGCAGAACTGAACAGGATTACAAGATTGCAATGGAATGTTTGAGACTGCATATAAACTCTAAAAAAACATACAGACCTTCTTCCCTACTTCTCATTCTTCAAACATAAAAAAATATGCAGAAATTCTTCCCTACTTCCTATTCTTCAAACATAAAAACTGTATAAGCCCATAAACCTGAATTGTATGTGGACACTCTTTTTATAAAAAAGAAAATAAATGACCTAATAATCTTCCCCACGAGAATTTCCGTAATTCCTGAGAATCAAGTGTAAGACCAGAGAGCCAGGTTGATTTACGCTGGATCTATTTCGACTTGCAATAACGAACTTGGTCCAGGGGCTGTCGGTGGCAATTTGGTGAAAAAGGTAAATACAATTACACCCGGATAAAATGAGATGAGACGTCATCGGACTCGAGAGATCAATGGGTGCCTCGTGCCCAGATCCACGTATCGTTTGGTTTCATCCTAGGTACATAATTCATCAGGCGTGCACCAATGTCGGAGCTTCATTAATACAAATGGCGTCCGCTGAATTCCACTCGCGCCCTCCCCATTCTCCCAGCTTTGGTCGACAGGGAGCGTGTGCACCAAAGTCGGTTACAAACCCGGGGAAACACACCCTCGTTGGCGTATACAGGGAACATATTTTTGCAGTCCTTGTCGACTTTCATGAGGGCGTCTTTCCGCAATAACATATTAATATCTCGGGCTGCTGAGAGACATAGATATCCAAGGAAGCTCGACCCGGGATCAAGGTAGTGGCCGTTACAACCGGGCCCACTTCACTGGACTATGCTCAACCGTGATTTTAAGCGTCGTAAAGCGACCATCGCACGTTTCGTGATCAGACGCAGAGCCACTATCGAGAAATTGATAACGGGTCGTCGGGATAACGGCAAGAGATCCGATCTACTGTCGGAAAATTGCAATGAGAGAGCGAGGGTGTTTGAAATTGTCGCCTTTGCACCCTTGACAACCAAGAGTTGAACAATCGTTTTATGAGCGGAGAAATCGAGGGGTTCACCAATACAGAATTCAGATGTGCATCTGTTCAGGAATTCGCTTGAATTCAGTCTTATTATAATTGAGTTGAATTTACTTGAATTTACATGTATTTTAATTGAAGCCAGTAAAAATAGAGACAAAAACATGATATGTAAATTCACTTGACTTAAGGGGTTCGTCTCACGTAAAGGCCGATTTTTTGTCGCCCTTTTGGAATTTTTTTTTGACGAATAATAAAAACACAGAATCTTAAGATTGTTACTATATATTTATTAACATTTCAAGAAGCTTTCAGAATATAAATATAAATATAAATATATAAATATAGTCGATTGAAATATAAATTTCAATCGACTTGACAGCTGTCGAAAGTGACTCATGGCAAAAAATGTTTGTCCATGGCTGCCATGATTCCGGCTATTCTGCTTATCGGAAATAAAAAAAACCAACGGCATTTTAATATATAGACCTGTGACTATAGCCAGAAGCAGAAATAAACAAAAATATTGAAAATTAAATTTTTGGGGCAGTTTTGAAAAAATACGATTTTCGTCATTTTTTCGACCTTTTCAGCTTGACAAAAAAAAATCTATGCCAGATATCTTAATGATTGTGGTTCGGGCTAGAACTACGGATGTTCTGTACATACCATAAAATTTGAGCAAAATCGGTTCAGTAGTTTTTGAGAAATCATGGCAGCCAATTTAAAAAATGCAGTTTTAAGAAAAACTACATAAAGTCGTTTCCACTCCATATTTTGACTTCAAAAAATTCTTAATGACTGTTCAAATATTAATAAATATGCAGTACACATTCTAAGATACTGCGTTTTCATAGTTCGTCAAAAAAACTCCCAAAAAAACCGAAAAAAAACCGGCCTTTACATGAGACGACCCCCTTAAGGGGGTATTCTAGTGTGATAGGTACTTTTTTGCATAATTTTTTCGGATTTTTTTAAGAAATTAGAAAAGCAATATTATTATCAAAATTTTTTCTCTATACACTCGTCGTTGACTAAAGGACCGGGCTCGGGGGTAGACGGTCCTCTAAGCAATGCTATTCGAGCGAGCATCTTATGTCAACATTCAGGAC
>JBAGKK010000501.1:1634775-1646214 GCA_037177015.1 Euceroptres primus | reverse complement strand
ACACACAAACACTGTTTAATGCTTGTATTAGTATTAATACTTATAGTATTAGCATTAAGACTTATATTAGTATTAATTCTTATACTTTTAAAGCATTAATTGTTTGTGATTTTACTTTTAACTCGATTTGTGTCCTATGAACTAAATATACTTTTATTTGACTTTTTGAGAATTGAATTAGATTTGTAAAACTAATTCACAAATCGAATTGAGAATAAAATCACAAACAGGCGATGGTTTAAAAAATAGTTTAAACATACTGAAGAAAGAGTTAAATTATTAATTTCGTCCTTTAGTTTTCCAACGGAATATTTCGGTAAAAAAATTATTAGAAAAGTACTTAAGTTTTTGTAAAACTTAGTTTAATTGTTCAGATTAACCAATCATTTTGCTTGAAAGTATGGTATTTTTTTAATCTCAATTATATTAGTTTATTTTATTGAATACAGTTCTTTAATAAAGCTACTGAGAGCATTTAAGAATTTGAATTTTTTAAAGTAACGGCATTACTTTAAAAACCATAACAGAAATTTCAGTTGCAGTTTCGTAAATTTCAGTTACATTTTGGTAAATCAGGGTGTCTAGCGATCAGGCCATTTAAAATTCCCGGGTTTTCCCCTGTTTTTTCCCGGTCAATTTTTACTCCCCGATCAAGTTAAAAATGTCTTTTTTAGATTTTTGAAAGTGATCATATACATAGAAAATGGAATTTTAACATAATATACATCATATACAAAATTTATATCGTAAAGAAGATAATTATTTATTTACACGTGTCAAGCTTATGTTTAATCACAGACTGAAGTGATAAATATTAATCAAAAATACATATTTTAAAACTTTCGTAAAACGTAAAATAAATATTTTTTAACAGAATCACAAGTAGTTGCTTAAATGCTATGGAAATCTAAAGACTAAAAAAATAAAATATAAGTATAATCTCGATCATAAATAAAATTCCCGGGTTTTTCCCGATTTCTCGGTCCGCTAGATACCCTGTAAATTTAGAACAAATTTAGGAAAAATCAGTTAAAAGTAACTGAATATTAAAATAATGTGATTTTACGAAACCTGTAACTGAAAATTCTGAAATTTGTAACTTAAAATTCCGAAACTGTAATAAGAAAATTTTAAATACAGGGTAACTGGAGTTTTATTCAGTTACATGTAACTGAAAATTCAGTTACTAATACATAAATTTAAGATACACTTTCATAAATTTCAGTTACAATTTAGTGAATTTCAGTTACAATTTAGTAAATTTCAGTTTCAATTTAGTAAATTTCAGTTTCAATTTAGTAAATTTCAGTTTCAATTTAGTAAATTTCAGTTCCAATTTAGTAAATTTCAGTTACAATTTAGTAAATTTCAGTTTCAATTTAGTAAATTTCAGTTACAATTTAGAATATTTCAGTTACAATTTAGTAAATTTCAGTTAACACAACTGAATTTTAAGAAAAAATTCATGAAAATTCAGTTACAGTTAGGTAATTTTCAGATACTGTTTCTGAAAAGTGTCTTAAATTTAATAAAAATTTCTGTATCCTTCGTAACCAAAAACT
Organism: Euceroptres primus; assembly: GCA_037177015.1. Taxonomy (NCBI): domain Eukaryota; kingdom Metazoa; phylum Arthropoda; class Insecta; order Hymenoptera; family Figitidae; genus Euceroptres; species Euceroptres primus. The sequence continues at coordinate 1,644,652 of JBAGKK010000501.1, read as the reverse complement.
TTCGTAAATTTGTGAGTTGTAAGTATCATATAGTTGGGTTAGGAAAGGATGGGGCGAAAATAACGTTTGGGAATGGGATAAAAAGAGTTTTTATAAAAAGAAACTATAAACTATATTAATAATAACTATATTAATAAAGACACAGTCAATACTTATTCTGCAAGAACATTTGCAAAAGATCATTTTACAGCCAAGCTCAGAATTAATCAAATCTTTGTTGATTTATGAAATCAAGGAAATTTTTCAATTTTTTTAAATTCTGAGATATTCGCATAAATGTTACTTAAAAACTATGATATATGAAATGTAAAAATATCAGGTATAAAAATCCATTTAATTATTTTTGAAAACGAGAAAAAATAATTGAATAATTTGAACAGCAAAAACAAAAAAAATAAGATCTTTCTGAATTATAAACATCTATTTAATTAAGTCATGTATCGTAGTAATTAACAAAGGTAAAATGAACTTCTTCAAATCTGTTGTCTTAAAAAACAGCAATTTTATTAAGTTCATAAAATAAAAACAGGGTGTCTACTCAAATTCTGGAAAAAAATTCTTTGCCAATTTCAGGGTTTTCCAGGTATCTTTATGATTTTTCCAGATACAATTTTTCTTAACCCTTTCGTTCCCGGACTTTCATCCCATCAAAAAAACTGACTGGCTTTTTATTACCAGATACTTTATTGGATGAATAGATGTCAAAAAATATATCTTTTAATAGTTCAATTTTTTTTAATTTACAACTACACAAAAATACATATTAGATATTTTTTTATTCAGAAACCTTAGCACATGCGAATACTGGAGAAAATTACCCTGAATTTTGTTCATTAAAATTAAGGAAGTTATTCCAAAAAGAAACTCCTCAATTCAATGAATCAAAAATTATACACTTGGCCCGAAAGGTTTAACATTTTTTATTCACGTGTAAATAGATAAACTGTCATCATACAATCTTATAAATTTTTAAAATAAATGTGGCTCAAGTTTATTAAAACAGAATGAAATAGAAAATATACTTTTCTAGGGAAATCCAGAAAAACACCAAATGGTCTATTCTTTTCCGGAATTTTTCTACAGCCTAGAAAAATTGACCAGTTTTAAATGATCCTGTCTTTAAAAAATCGCAGATAATGTGCTCCGGCACCTCCAGTCTGCGCTTTTTCAAATCTTAACATACGTATTTCAACCTTTTTTTCAAAATTTAAACAAAAATCAACGCACGCTCAAAATAATTCCCAGATTTTTCAAAAAGTTCCCATAAATTTCCAGATTTTTCCAGATATATAAAAATTTCCTAACAATTCCAGGTTTTCTAGATTTTTCCAGGTGAGTAGACTTCCTGATAAAATATTGCAAAAATAAGGTTAGGTTTGATAAATATATAAAAATGTAAATATCTAACAATAAATAAATATCCGTATTTATTATAAATCTAAAAACATTATTACAACTTACGAAGTTATTTTTTCATTTGAAAAATTATGAAAATGTGCAATAAAATGTATTACTTATTGTAATTATGAAAAAAATGTTTTTTTTGTTTGATTACTAACCGTAATAATTATTATATTTAGTGTTCTTATTCTAATTTTTTATGTTCTTATTCAAATCTATTTAAGATTACAATCTTAAATAAAGTTGACTTATGTTGATAATTGCAATAAAAACTAACATTTTAGATGATTTGTACCGTTTTGTACATTCCTCATTTTTATCCTTTTATAAAAACTATACAAAAAAATAAATAAATCTCCATTTTTTAGACTAAAATATATAACTCTAATGAAAAGAAATTAAAGTTTCAAAAATTCTTCAGAATTTCGTCATCTTAAATGTTGAAATATTTTTAATTTTTTTAGGTGTATACATTTTTAGAGCAAGATAATTTCCGAAGCCCCCCACAAAATTTAGAAACTTGGAAAATTTTCTTCTCGATAAAGTCTAAATAAAAAAAAAACTTTACATTGATTCACAAAATCCGAAGCGTATTTTAAAAATCAGAAACCTTTCATTAAGCACTCAGAAATGTCCTGTTGCGACAAAAGGATGTTTCTTGAAACAAATGGAATTTCCTCTTAAACTTAAGGTTAACAGGATGTTCATTTGTCTCAAAAGGAATCCTTTTGCAGTAAACATAAGCAAACATAGTCCTCTTGCGAGAAACTTCACCTAATCTTGAAGCAAATTAAAATTCACGTGGTTCAAGACAAAACACGCAAGAGGGCGATGCTTTTGTTTCAAGACAACTTTTTCTCTGAGTGAAGGAATCACACAGAATTCAGTCAGTATATAAATCTGTTTGCAGGACCTTCAATTGATAATAAAGTACAACTGCGTCGTTATTGCAATTCTACGAAGGAGCGTAAAGTCCGCGCGGGCCGTTAAGGATGGAGGAGTGCAGAAATAGGAGCTAGCAATGCATAAACTCCTACATGCATAACGTACATGAATCGTCATTGCATGCAGTGAATAGAGTAGAGAAAAACCGAAAGAAAAATATACATACATGTATATATAGAATACGTGGCTGGCACGAGACTGTGACTGTAAAAATGGGCCGGGTCTGCCAAGAGTTCGAAGTTCTTTTCTATCCCTTTCGCTCCGAGGACCAAGAGATGCAGGACAAACAACTTTTTCGCGTTTCCCTCTAAGGATGAGTAATGGTATCTCTACTTTCGAGAGGATATTTGGTCGCGGTCCGTTTGGCGCGCCACGCCACGTGAGAGTCTTGCGAAAAAAGGAGAGGAACAGAAAAAGGAGCACGAAATATGAAACGTAATGAGAGAAAGAAGTACAGCAGAGGAGAGATAGATGAGGGGAGAAAAAAATAGAAAAGAAGAAGGAAAGAGAAGTAAAAAATGAAAAAGAAAATAAAATGTAGAAAAAAATGAAGTCAAAGAGGAAAGAGAGGAGACGAATGATGGAGAGAATGAGAGGGTGAGAATCCCCCTAAAAGGAGAGGGTGAGATTGGCAACAGCAGCACTATCTCTCTTCTTCTTCGTCCCCCGACAACCCCAAATTCCCTGCGACTATCCTTCTGTTTCTAGTGCGAACTATCGGTACGTATTTCTTGTTACGAACACGATCAAAACTTGGGTCAACGTGCATGTGCTGCACAAGGCACCATGTGCATTTACCCCATTAGAGAAGAAGCTGAACTGGCATCGGTAAAATCAACTCGATACTTTCGACTCCAGCTAACTTTCTTTCGCCTTCTAAGCTTTTTTCAGAAACACTTGCAAGGCTTTGAAATTTAGAAATTTAATCTACATATTGACATTTTCATATTGGGATTTCTAACCAAATTTCCCGAAGCGTGGGACTTCCAAATTTAACAGTTGAAAGTTACACACTAAACAAAAAGTACATTTAAAAAAACATAAAACTTTGGAGACCTCATTCGCAATTGACCAAAACAAAACACGCACTGTCCATTTTTATCTTTTCGTTGAAATATTGAATACTCTACCTTTTTTCATATAGCTTTGTCTTTCTCAGCATGTAAACCTAGAGTAAATATTTGAAAATCCTTTGCTTACATAAAATAATGTATGGTCGTTTGGAAGAGGAACGAAGCTACTGTGCAAACAAGACGACAAACAGATTTACCTAATTAAAGATATCCACGCAGCGGAAAGCAGCTAAAGTGTCAAGACGGCGACTTTTGCGTCATCTTTTGAACAAGTTTCGTACAGATGTATATTATGTTCTTTTGCTCCCTTAAGACTATAGAATATAAATGGGAATAGTTGTTTATTCAGGTTCGCTTTTCGTTTGCAACACGGTTTGCTTTTCGGCCTAGAGTCGCACTTTGCCTCTGGCGTTTCACTTCTCTCATTGCTCTTTATTCTCTTTACTCTTACTCTTTACTTTACTCTTTACTCCGCCCTGCCGCGGGACGCGCGCGACTTACAGATTCGTACTTATACTATACGGACCAGCGTTCTCCTTCGCACATTTATCAGGATTTTCAAAGGAGCTAGACTTTTTAAGCCGCAATAAATTCCCTTCTAGGCGAGGGCCGGGCGCCGCTCTCTTTGAGAAAAGCAACGACGCTTACGAGAGCTACGAGAGGACCCAAATAACAAGGGGCAAAAGGGGATTTGTGATTTAAAAAGGTTTTCTGCAATATTCGATGGATAAGGAAATAAGAATTTATAATGTCAGATTTACTGTCCAAATTTAAAGCAAGCGGATTCAAAATCTTTCTATTTAAACGCTTCCGCATTTCAAGTCTCCATTTTAGCCTTAAAGGTGAAAAAAATCTAAAGAATTTAAGTAGAATGGATTCTACATAATCCTGACATGAATTCTGTAGTCCTAATTTAGGACAATCCTGACATGAATTCTAGTCCAAATTCTATACAATCCTGACATGAATTCTAGTCCTAATTCTATAAAATTCTGAAAAAAATTCTAGTCTAAATTTTATAGAATTCTGATGAGAATTATGCGTGGAAGAACTCTATAGCATTTAAGTGGAATGTATTCTACATAATCCTGACGTGAATTCTAGTCTGAATTCTATAAAAGCCTGACAAGAATAATACTAATACAAATTCTATACTATTCTAACATGAATAATTCTAGTCCAAATTCTATGGAATTCTGAGAAGAATTCTGCAAAAGTCGAGAGATTCTATAGAATTTAAGTAGGATGGATTCTACATAATCCTGACATGAATTCTAGTCTGAATTCTATACAATCTTGACATGAATTCTAGTCCAAATTCTATACACTCCTGACACGAATTCTAGTCCTAATTCTATAAAATTCTAAAGAGAATTCTGCTCAGGTAGAAAAACTCTATATAGAATTTAAGAAGAACAGATTCTACATAGTACATAATCCTGATATGAATTCTATAGAATCTTGACAAGAATAATTCTAGTCCAAATTCTATATAATTCTAACATGAATTCTAGTCCAAATTCTATAGAATTCTGATGAGAATTCTGCACAAGTGGAAAAATTCTACAGAATTTAAAGAGTATGGATTCTACATAATCTTGACATGAATTCTAGTCTGAGTTCTATACAAACCTGACATGAATTATTCTAGTCTAAATTCTATATAATTCTGACATGAATTCTAGTCCAAATTCTATACAATTCTGACAGGAATTCTAGTCCCCAGTGGAAAAATTCTCTAGAATTTAGGGAATTTATGTAGAATGCATTCTATAAAATCCTTACAAGAATTCTACAAGACTAAATTTTTATAGAGACTTCACAAGAATTCTACAAGAATTCTTACATAGAATTCTATTGAATACTTCTATAGAATATTATATAAAATTTCTGTATTCTTGAATTTTTGTGAGAGTTCTATAGAAAATGAACTAGAATTCTTGTGAGGACTCTATAGAAATTTGAATAGAATTCTTGTAAGGATTCTATAGAATGCATTCTACATATAAGTTCTGTAGAATTTTTCTACCTGGAAATAATACTTATATGAATTCTAGTCTGAATTCTATACAATCCTGACATGAATTCTAGTGCAAATTCTATACAATCCTGACAAAAATTATTCTAGTCCCAATTCTATAGAATTCTGAAAAAAATCTAGTCCAAATTCTCTAGAATTCTGATGAGAATACTGCTCAGGTGGAAAAATTCTATACAGAATTTAAGTAGAATGGATTCTACATAATCCTGATATGAATTCTAGTCTGAATTCTATAAAATCCTGATATGAATAATTCTAGACCAAATTCTATAAAATTCTGATAGGAATTCCAGTCAAAATTCTATAGAATTCTTTTGAGAATTCTGTACAAGTGGAAAAATTCTACAGAATTTAAGTAGAATGGATTCTAGATAATCGTGACATAAATTCTAGTCTTAATGCTTTAGAATTCTAAAAAAAATTAGTCCAAATTCTATGTATAGAACTCTGATGAGAATTCTGAACTCTGTGAATTCTAAATTTGGTCTAGAATCCTCGTCAGGATTCTAGACAATTAGGTTTAGAATTCATGTTAGGATTCAATACAATTATGACCAGAATCGATGTCAGGATTTTATAGAATTCAGACTGGATGTCATATCAGAAATATATAGAATCCATTCTACCTAAATTCTATAGAATTTTTCCACCTGGGTGAACATGAAACCTCCAAAGTTAAGCACCCAGATCTAGTTAAAAAAAGTCCTCAAAAAAACTCGGAAATATTTGTAAAGTTGTTAGGATTTGATAATTCCCATAAACATTTATTTTTATATTTTCTAAACATATCGGACATGAAATTAAAATTAATTACGAATTTAAAATTAATCAAAATAAAAGAGTTAAACGTTGAGCAATAAGTAAATAAAATAAAAATTGTTCAGTGATTTGAAGAAGTTCATTGACCCGATCTTTTCGAATCGAATAGCCGGTCGAGTTGTCTGAATGGCCCCCTCGACACAAGCGGCCATTCGCACTCTACAGAAAACCTGCAGGGGTTGCTGAGAGGGGTTGGAATCGCTAGTGGGGAATACTATAAGGGGTACGGAAACGGTACGAGCACTGGTGTCTACCTACCTTTGCTTCGTACTCCGACCTATCGCCCCATCCCCTGATGCGGCCGGTTTACGAGCAACCTGTGGTAACGAGAGCGATAGATAATAACCGCTTCGTTCTGAACCCCACCTCCCCTTATTCTCGACAACCGTTCACACGTACGTCAACTTTCGTTACTGCTTTCCATAAAAATCTCTCAACGAGAATTCATTTTTAATCCACTATTCACAATTTTACACATACTTTTCAACAGACATTTTATTTATGATCATACTAAATTTTTCAGCCCAGAACAGATCTAAAATCAAATAAATAAAACCAAAAATTTTGTTTGCATGTTTGGGTAAATCAGACTTTTATATGTATCATTTAATTTGACAAGTCGATAAAAATTAATTTGGTGTATTCACTGAGAAAAAAGAATATTTGAATGAAAGAATATTTTTTTTATTCAAATAAATGATTGAGCTAAATACGGCCATATTTTTTCAGATCAAAAAAATATTTTGGTTGTATCAAAAATAAATTACTTGATTCAAAAATAAATTACTTGATTCCAATAAATTACTTGATTCCAAATAAATTACTTTATTCAAAAATAAATTACTTGACTCAATTGCGACCTGGTCTATTGAAAGAATCGAACTCTCGAATCAAATAAATATTATGCGAAAACAGGATTCAAGAAAACTAGGTTCTTAGATTCAATGACATGATTTAGTTAAGTTAATTCTCTCACATTTCCGAGCAAAGCAATCATTTCTTTGTATTAAATAAAGATCGAAAAACAAATAATTTCTTTGAATCAAAGTACCAGTTTCTTGCCTTTAAAAAATATTTAATTAAATTGAATAAATAAGTATGTGATACAAAGAAATGGAATCAAATTCATTTCTTTGTATAATAATCTTTTTTCTCAGTGTAATATTAAGCAATGTTTGTATCTCAAAATTTCGGAAATTTATCCATACCAAAAGGCTGGGTGGGAAATAAGAAAAATTGAAATTCGAAAATAATACACATTAGGTCCTTTCGTTCGCAAAATATATTGACATAAAAAATTCCTGTCCATAAAGTTTTGAAATTTTCTTGGGTTTCTATTTTTTAAGACTCTTGAGATCATAAAAGTCTTTCGAATAATATTTACAATATTTCTCCACCATTTCCATAAATTTGAATAAAAATGATGAATTGGTCAAAGAGATAAAATCTGGAAGAAAGAAAGCAAAACGAAGGGAAAAAAGAGACAAGCTGGTCAAGAGGATCGGATTGAGATCGACTCCGACTTTTTTATCAGCGAGCAGGGCATGAGCGCGAATTGCGCGTAACCCCTGCGGGGCAACAGCGCGCTGTCTCGACAGGGGGCAGCATCGACACCCAGCCATATACTGCGGTTGCAGTTGCTTCGAGCACAGCCGCTGCATCCAGAGCCCATAAATCTCCGGAGATATAGATGGCTCTAGTGTCGCGTGAGCTGCAACCTACCCCATGCAGGGTGCCTTTGGAACGCCCCACGCCCCTGCAAACCTACCCAAACCATACCCCACCCACCACAGATTTCTCCGGTGCCCCATCAGCCATGACCGAATTTCCAGAATCTCACCTTTCTGGACCAAAGCAGCAGGTTTTAGGCAACTTGGGACTTAGGCCCCTGAGGGACGTCTATGGACCCCACATTTAAAGAATTCTGTAGTCAATCGTGAGAAAAAACATAAAACATGTTGCTTGTCTACTATAGGTTTCAAAAATGTTGACCTCTCTACACAAGAAAAACCAAGTGTTATTTTTACCCTGATTTCGGTGTAATCTTTACCTGCAACAAAAATTAACTTCAAAGATAAATTTTACCTAAATGTAGGTTAAATTTTCTTTTGTTTTTCCATGACAACACATGTATTTTGAAAGACGTGAAGTTGTTAGAATAAAAATTCACCCCTCTAAAAAATTACACGCAACAAATTTTATCCTTAGTTTTTTCTGTGAACAAATGTTAGAATAACTCCGCGAAAAAAATCGTAAGTGAACAAGACGAACTTCATTGCAAACGTCTTCTAATTCTGCACATATTTCTCATTCATCGATTGTCACAAGTTAATTTATAAAAAAAGTTACGCACGGATAAAGGCAAAAAAAGTCGAAGGCGCGAATTTCACATCAGTGAACTTTCACTTCCTATATTTTTATTAAAAATGTGTATAAAAGTTTAGGAAAAATCAGGTGGCTACTTTGAGATTTTCTTTAAACATAGGTGCCACTAAAATTAAGAAATATTAATACTATTAGTTTAGGGAGTGAATTATAGAGGAGGAGGCAATCTCAGCTCCTAATTGTGATAGAAAGCTGGATTAAAACTTGAGAAAATTAAAAAAATCAAATAATTCAATTCCATAAAAAATTAAGTGCTAAAAATATTACATAATTATGATGATAATTCAGAACTCATTAAAATATTACATAATTAGTTATTATTAATCAATTATCCGCGGGCTAAATCTACCTGGCTAACCCTACCTTTTTAGTGGACTGACAATTCTGGCCGGTACTGTAAATATTATTTATTATAGGATAAATAATAATCTGCACTAAAAAGTAATTGGATACTTCCTCCATTTATGACAAAATTGAAAAATTAATAATTTATATGAAATCATTATCATATAAAAATTTTAAGAATTACATACTGATTTAATTTCAATAGCCAATTTAGAACGATTAATTTAAGATTTAATAATTCGTTCGAAAATTTTTTTACATTTCATGAATTAAAATAGTCGGTATTTTTTCGATGATTTGAAAGTTTTTATTGTTAGCCATTTTATCAAAAATAATTTTATATCAGGCAGATTTCAGGCACATAAAATAGTATTTTACTTTGACAAATAACTACAATGTGCTTCTTAACATTTTTATTACATCATGATTGCATATAATTCATTAATTTGTCATATATTTGAATAAAAGCAAGAAATCAACTGAAAAAAAAACAACATGAAATTGTAGATGCGACAAATTCTCATATATTCTCAAATTTTAATAATTTTCATATTTCATTATTGTTACCCTTATAAAATCGTGGTTCTATCGTTCTTAAAATTGTATCATCGAATAGTTATTAAGATTACGTAAAGACATTGATTGATTATCCTGTGATTATAATACACGTTAAAAACCTAACCTCACATTTTCATTCATATTACACTCATCGTTGAGTTGTGGGCCGGGCTCGGGTGTAGACGGTCCTCAATTCAATGCTATTAAAATCCAGTTTGAATCGGATGTAAAGTGACGAGCGAGCAGTCTTATGTCAACATTCAGGACCACAAATATAGTCTCTGAACGTACAAAAGTAAATGCGCAGAGA
>JBAGKK010000501.1:1614508-1634346 GCA_037177015.1 Euceroptres primus | reverse complement strand
CCCTCACACTCACTAAAGCGTAAACGACCATGAAGCCGGCCGGTAATCCAGTGGCCCATAATTCAACGATGAGTGTGATAGCGATTTTAAGAAATAACATTTTACACTGAAAACCCGACTTAAGGCCGACCGGAATAGACCTTCGAGGAAGTAGTTTATACATGAGTGTGTGTTAGTTTCGTCTGAGTTTGCGGGCGAGGGGTCCAAGGAGACGAGGAAAACTGAACTCGGAGCTCAGCGGTGTCGCGCAAGTAGCGTAGCAACAAAGTGCGCAGTAGTGACGTAGCATCGGTTCGCATCAGTTCGTTTTCAGTGTTTTGGTTACACGTTGTGTGTAATAATTCATAAATAATAACTAAATTAAACTTAACAGTGACGTAAACGTTAAATTAAACTTATATTTAAAAAATATTTTTCACTCGTGACAAAAATTAAACAGAAATAGTTCATACGACCCTGACTTGTTTACGTTCAGAGACGCCCGCTTTAATCCCAAGGCCATTGAGGCAACCCCCGAAGCCGGCCTTAAATCGGGTTTTCAGTGTATTAAACTTACGAGTTCGGAAGGTTTACAACATTACAACATTTAAATTTGATTTCTTAATAATAAATTTATCCATTAAAAACTAAAAGAAACTGACCAATGAAAATATCTATCTTATAGACACAACACATTATGATTGGATGTTACCTTCTAAAACATTTTCTAAAACGTTCAATTGAACTTAATAAACCTAATTTAAATGGATCGTTCCGATCCGTCCCGGAATCGAAATTATCCGCAAATCGGTTTTCCCGGTCATCGGCAAAACTGATAGAGCACTTCAAGTCTAATCAAAATGAACTTGTTTTTAGAGTCCCTGCATAAAGTATAATTACATAAAAACCAAAAAAGGACGAAAGCCTATACAGCGATAGTTTAACAAAATCCTTTGGAATAAAACGTGGAGTAGCCTGCTGGCACGGGTCCCAAATCGGAGATTCTCTCCGTGTGCTCGAAATTTCATCCGTCTCGTAGAATTTCGAGAGGAGACTTATCCAGAGCAGCGGATTGGCTTGGCGAAGCGTTGCTGGAGGAAGCAACGACGAGTTACATCCGGCGTAAAAGAAGAAGGGCTTGGCGCAGATCGCGGTGCCCCCGCAGCGCTTACACGGCGTTGCTGGCCGACGTTAGTGTCCGAGGAAAATATTACTGTATCTCTTCATGCGGTGATATCGCTCGGTGATGCATTGCCATAGATATTTCACAGCAATGCTGTCGTATACGAGTCCTCATACTTTTATATAAATACACTCATATATGTGTATAGCTATATACACTTATAGAATAGCGGGTGTGTGTAAGAATATCTTTGCGGGCGCTTTGCGACCAAGAATCTGAATTGCGTTTGCGGTCAGTTGCCCGTGGCTTTTCTCTACCAGATGTCTAACCTAACCTCGATCATAATACGACCCTATAGGTATGGAAGAATCTGCTGAAGAGAGTGCGCCCTGCCGAGTCAGAAACTCATGTTGGTACCGATGTGGTGTGGGAGTAGAAAACGTGTACTCTGTATGGGTACCAAGTGTACGGGACTTGGTGAACAGAGATACAGAAACGAGGGGCAAAGACAGAAAGAAGACAGGGATGATGAATGACCAGACAAGAGGGGGAGAGAGAAGAAAGCAATAAGGGGCGCTACACAAAAAAGACACCACGTCGGCGGAACGCGCTAGACCGAGTCAGTACAGACTTATCTGTACGCATCGCACTCGATACCCTTGAGCCCTTGAGGTTTACGTGCCTTCGAAAAGCTTCGTGTTGGCAGAGGCTCAAATAGCGTATATAGAATAGAAACAAAGTTATTGTAAATTAGGATGCTGATCTGACCCCCACTTAGTATGCTAAAAAAGAGTGACTAATTATACTGCCGTCCAAAGTAAAAAGATACGTAAGTAACTTTGTGGTTTATGGTTATTCTCTTAAATCTAGCAATGGAAAAGTCGACCTAAGCGACAATATCACTTATGTATCTTTTTACTTTGGACGGCAGTATAGCTGTACTTCAACACTTCGAGATACTTTACTATAGATACAATTCTAGGGAAAAAAATTACTTTATGCAACGACAGACGAGTCAAAACTGGAGGGCAACTGCACCCAGTGACCCTGAAGCTTATCTCCGCCAAAGCTCATCTGACCTCCACTTATTATGCTAAAAGAGAGTAATTAATTATCGCTGTACTTCAACACTTCGAGATACTTTTTCTATAGATACTATTAGAAGGAAAAAAAATACGTCAATGTGTGACAAGGATCTGACATTTTACTTTATTAGTTTTCAGTATTTTTTCTGCCATATTGATTTTTACGTGACGTCATGAAGTTACTCACGGGATCATGACGAATCTTTTGACACCTCCCGTTAAAAAGACTTGCATTGAAAAGAATTGAAAATTTCCAATTCCTTTCAATCCTTGATACTGCAGGCGTTTTCAAATTGTTTTAAAGGAATTCAAAACGAGTCATAGCCAATCCCACTTAATGCCTTTAGGAAAGAGAAACATAACCGCAATTAAATTAAAAATAATTTATATTATGTGCATCGAAATAAGCATATAAAAAGTAAAAAGTTTTTAAAAATACGATAAAATTTAGCATAAAACTGCACCATATGCTTATAAATAATCGTTTTAGTTTAAATTTTTCCCTGAAGAAATATAAAAATCGTGAACAAAATATTTTAAGTCACTACTTTTTCACAATATCTATTTGAGAGGAACATTCCTAACGACAGAAAATAATCAATACAGTGTCCTTCGAAGCACTTTTCTCAATAATTTACCGAAAAACAGCAAATAAAAGCTGAAAAAATACTGAATTGAGTGGTATTAAAAATCTGACATGTTATTTCTTTTTACAAAATTCAAAAGTATTCAAATATTTGTCGTCGCATCATAGAAACCAAAAGGGATTGGATTCAAGAGGTATTCCTTTTATGTGCCTTGAACTCAAGTGTAAAATCAGGGATTAATTGAAATGGAAAAATGTTTATTTCCTTTCTATTCAAGCCTTTTACCAGGCTCATTCATCAAAATTCATCAAGCCGTTTAGACTCTACGTCGGAATAACGTTAAAATTTTTTAAATTTTGAAAAAAATTCCACCATATTGGATTTTACATGACGTCATATACCCACTGTCACTCAGGAAATCATGACGAATCTTTTGACACCTCATTCACCAAAATCCATCAAGCGGTTTAGATTTTACGAGGGAATAAAGAATCAGACATAATACATATATACATATACTTAGCGCCCAAAAAATAACCCTCCTTTGCATGCGGTAGTCGGGTAAAAATATAAATTTCGATTCAAAGTGGCAAAGATGAGGTGAGTCACATCAGCAGCAAGTTTAAACTTCACATCCAAATGTGAGATACCGAAATGTGACACGCCGAAATGTGGCTTATTGCCGAAGTGTAGCTTTCTCCGATATGTGGCTTATTGCCTGGGTATCTCAGGTCAATGCAAGTAAAGTATGGTAAAAGCTGCAATATGAATTTAGAAGTGTAAGCAGACAAATACATTTAAGACTCTAGAAAATATTGGAAATTGAGAGAAATACATTAATACATAATCATCGTGGTTCCCACAGTGTATATTTATTATCATTAATCATGTCGAGAAAATCGGTAGTTGAACAACAAATAAACAAGAACTGGAATAAAAAATAATAAACCACTGTTTATTAATACATTACAATTATTATTTCCTGTGAACTTTGTTAACCCTTCTTAATTTATAAACATAGTGTACTTTTTCAGGACTTACATTCAAAATATTATTCAATAAATTTGATAATAGATAAATCAAATAAATAATTATAATTAATTAATTTGTTTCATTACATATAGGGTAAGAGTAGAACTTAAGAGTGCCTAAAAAGTTCTTAATATGGAAAGATAGGTCTTATAAGGTCTAATTAGAGTTTGAGGACTTAAAAGGACTAAAAGAAGCTTTGTTAATTTTACAATATTTTGAATCAAGTAGAACCTAAGACTACCTAAATAAACCTTAGTACGATCTGGGAGGTCTTAATATGTACAAGATAGGTCTTACAAGGTTCTAAATAGACCCTAGGGTCTATTTAGAACTTTCGTCCAAAGAAGTAGTTCAAATTATTATTTATAGTACAATTTACTATTTCGCATTATAAGACCTAAGATTATACAGCTAGCCGAAAAAACAATTTCAAATTGTAATATGGCATTTTACAATTTTAAATTTTCCCCACTATAGCTCAGATAGTAAATCCTTCCAGAAATAGTAATTTGAACTACTTCGTTGAATAAAAAGCCGCGGTACTGGTTCAGCCAGTAATTCTTACTAGGTACTTTTTTCCGTGTACTTTCAACGACACCACTTTTTTGCCATTCAAGTAACGTTCTTTTCAAATTTCAACGAGCCTTCCATTCTACAAGAACATTGAACGTCGCTTGGAAAAGGCTGATTTGAATATTTTGCATACAATCTAACCACATTCGCACAAACACCCTTCCAGAAAACCAACTAGGAAACCGGCTCAAACTTTCCCACACCTCTTCCGGCAATCTTCGGCGCTTGAAACGAAGTATCCTTTGCGCTCCCCTACTTATTCACCATAATATTGAAATAAGCTCTCTAAAGTTTTCACGACGAGGTGGTCGGTATGCAAAGAGGGTGTGGGGGTTCGCGTAGGTGGTGGGAAGAGGGTGCGGGAGCTAATTGTGATACACTCCGCGGGGAGTCGACTCAGCCCGACGGGAGGGGAGGGGGGAGCGTGAGGTTCCATATAACTTAAGAAGAAGTAGAAGCGAGGAAGAGGGGACAACGTAGTTAGTTATACGTCGAGACCGTGCATGTTGGCAGCACTGGTGTTTTTCATTTTCTTTATATCACCCTTGATGCTCGTAAAACCATTACCCGTGACCGAGCGAGCGCAACTTGCGTATAAACTATATATAGGTGCGCTCCACTTTGACGGTACCCAACGTCTTTATTTCTCTTCCGCCCTGTCTTCTTCGCGCAAGGAACCCAATTTCTTCATCGGCTGCGCTTCTTTGCTCTGTGGTAGGTGTATCCGGCTTTATGCCCCCGGGGAAGAATTCAAGAATTAAATTTCGTGGCGGCGATCGCCGATTGCATCGTTTCTCATACGAGAGATTCCTTCGATGGCTTCCTTGAAAGAATAAGGTTTATCAAACTTCCTCCCCTCCCAGGGAAAACTAACCTGCGAATGTTGAGTGGCAGGCGAGAAAATTATTTTTTGATCAATTTTTTGTACAAAAAGAACCTAGGGTATCATAGCGTTGTAAACAGTTGACAACTGCATTGTGAAACAAATGAAAACTACCCATTGTACAACGTTTTAATGCGATTTAAGGTCAAATTGAAGCCTGAACATGTTGCAATTTTGTTTTAAGTTTAAGGTTATATTGTTATTTTCGCCTCTTAGGATACCTCCTAATTTTTGTTTGTGTACAATTGTACATTCTATTCTTTTTTTTTAATTTTAGGTATCGAATTTTCGTCTCAGAGTTTGTCCTACTTTTGAGATTTATTTTTCTGTAACGGCCGGAAACTTCGTAGAGATTTGTAAAAGCCATAAATTCTATACAATGTCATAAATTATACTTTTAAATAATTTCCAGGCATAAAAATGTAATTACTCACTTAAAGTTCCGCTTTTGCAAAAAGCGACTCAGGCTAGAATAAAAATTTAAAAAACTTTACGGTAGGAACACGTGCATCCGTCGACCTGGGTGGCTCGTTAACCACAATGCGTTTACACGCATTTATTCCTAGTAGAGTACAAATGTTCGCGATCCGTGAAAGTGTATATTGTATAATATTGCATTTTAGCAAGTACTTAACATTTTGATGTGAAACACTCCCTCACGAAACGAAATATGAGAATACCTCTCTGGTCGTTAAAAGGTTTCGAAAATATTGCTCACTTTGTGTTAAAGACGAAGAAAAAACGGATTTTTTCAGATGCAGCGCAGATGAAGGTGGCAGGTCTCTCGATCATCGAAGCGAGTGTTATTTGTCTTGGGGATTTATCGTCCAGTGGAACCAAGGTCGACTTGCACAAATAAAATAAAAGTAAAAACAGAATAAGCTGGCGACTTTATTCGCACCAGAAAGATCAGCGTGAAAGAAGATTAAATTTAAAATTATTTCTTATATTCTTCAGCAATAATTTAAAATGCCTCTCACTGTGAGAATTTCAGGACGAGCCTGACTGTCTGACAGATAACGTATCGCAATCTTAGATTAGAAACACGAGTTTTTACTCGAAAAGTGTGTCGTTTTAGAACAGCATACTTTGGCGTGTTAATTGCGGACGACGGTAACTAAGTGCTCGAGTAATAAATTGAATAAGTGATATTTATTGAGTACATTTATGGAGAACATTTTACTCGTGTCACTTTGTACCTTAGTCCCTAGTGAGCTTCTGGGTGGCCGGCATAAATAAATGAAACTGGAAAGTGGAAATGTTTTAATGTATAATGTGGTTTCCATTGCGCTTACTTTATACTTCTTTACCGCGCAGACAGACGAATTACACTATCGGACGTAATTATCCACGCGTTGAACACTAAATGCTCACAAATGAGGAATATCACCTTTTACCTCCCACAAAACGCTCATCCTGTCTGATATGCCAATTTAGAGGCTAAATTATGTGTTTTAAACAAGAAATAATAAATAAAGTTTAAATAAAAATAAAAATTATAAATCCCGTTTCTAAATCGGGAATCAGTGACTGAAAAAATGACTGACAAATAATTAAGACAGTGAAATACAGGGCTGACCTCTTTTTTTTAGAAAACAGTGAAAATCAATCTATTTTCAGCTTAAATTGATGGAAATTTTAAAGCAATACTTTGATTTCCAGTAAAAAAATATTTTAATCTGCAGAAGTAAATTTAAAGGCAAATTCTCTGGATCTACAAGACCTTACCTACAATAGAAACAGGAAAATCATGTTGATCCAGAAAATTTCATTTTGAGTCGAAATCCAGCTCAAAATCATGTGCGACAATACACATTAAAAAGGAAAGTTTATTTTAATCCGCAAAAGTTCATTATGATATGTAAACAATTCCAGATGAAGCAGATCCAAAATTGCTATTCCTTTCTTCGACCGTTGTAAAATTTCCGTAAAATTTGACCGTAAGACCGACTATATCAGCGTTTTGCTGAAAAAATTTTTTATTGGAAAGTTCATTATGATCCTGAAATTCGCATCAAGATTCTCTGATACAAATATGAACTGATATAGATTGTGTCACTTTTCACGCGTTATCCCTAGAAATTAAAAAAGAAAGTTCACTTTGAACCACAAAAGTTCATTATGATCCGGAAATACACATCAAAATGCTCTGCAACAAAAATGAGCTGATGTAGACGGCGCCACTTTTCACGTATTTTCCCTATAGTTCAAAGTGCTTTACAACATAATTGACCCTTTTTTTTCATCGTTCTTTTCATTCCACCTTTCAACACATGTAGATGAAATTACACAAAATTAAAGTTCATTTTGACCAAGAAATTCAAATACAGCTCCAAATTATCTGCAACAAAAGTGATGCATGCATGATGTCTTTTACCTATAACTCAAAATGACTTGCAACAAAAGAGACATTTTTTTCTTGATTTTGAAAACAAAAACTGGAATATTCTCCATCCTGTAAATGTTATCTTTAAAACTAACATTAATGAAATAATAAATTATAATAATTTCCAGCGGAGCGAAAGAGGATCTTTTTTCACAGAGTATTTCGTACGTAAATCAGCCTAAAGACGGTAATTAAAAAAAATTTTGTGGTTTGCAGGCTGAAAAATGTCCCAAAAAGCAAGGAATTTCGGGCACACTATATAAGAAGAGTCAAGTTTAGAGCATTATTTTGTATAGAAGAGGCAATGAGAAAAATGTGAAAAAATTCATGATGATGCTCCAATCATTTATGAACAAATTGCCGTTGAAAATTTTGAAAAATATTACAAATTGTTGATTTCAATCACAAAAATATACAACCATACTATTTTTACTTCAAATTAAGATATTGGAGCAATTCAAATTCCAAACGGTTACGCAAAGGCTCCGTAATTATTTACAATTTATAGAAAAAATGCGATTGCTTTATTTCTTCGTGAAAATCGTAATATTTAAAGACAGTTTTTTGTATTGGGAAACGACTTTTAGAAACCAGCGGGGTACCTTTTTTTCTGGGATCGGTCTCGCCTTTCCTCAAAATGTGCTTCCGAATATTTTCTCCGACCTTAGATCTTGCTTTGTCCAGTGCCGTACCTCTTTAGTACATTGTAAGGAAAGGCGAGCACGATACCAGAAAAAAAGGTATCCCGCTGGTTTCTAACAGTTGTTTTCCAATACAAAAAACTGTCTTGAAATATTGTGATTTTCTCAACGAAATAAAGCAATCGCATCTTTTCTATAAATTGTAAATAATTGCGGAGCCTTTGCGTAACCGTTTGGAATTTGAATTGCTCCAATATCTTAATTAGAACTAAAAATAGTATGGTTGTATATTTTTGTGATTGAAACCAACAATTTTTAATATTTTTTTAATTTGTTCACGGTAATTTGTTCATAAGTGTTTGGAGCACCTTCATGAATTTTTTCACATTTTTCTCATTGTCTCTTTTATAAAAAATAATGCTCTAAACTTGACTCTTCTTAAAGTGTGCCAGAAACTCCTTACTTTTTGTGACATTTTTCAGTCTGAAAACCATAAAAAAATTTTTAAATTACCGTCTTTAGGCTGATTTACGTACGATACTTTTAGCTTTCAAATGGCTATTTACTTATTACGCTAGCAGTTTTTGGGGCTGAGTTCTTAAGCGTCAAGCCACCCTGACTCGCATTTTCTCGCCGATAGTAGTCTCTAGTATGAAAACCACTATTTTATTTCGCTAGCTGCGTAATAGAGACTCAAAAGAAATGGATGAAGTCGAAGATAGTACGCAGTACGTGAATCCAAGGCAACACTAGAGCGGATTTTCAAGATTTCTCTATAAAAGATTCGACTTTGAGGTCAGTTTAAAGAGTGTGGTGAATTATTGGCTAGCCAAGAGATATTGAGTGGTCTCGTAAGATAATTTGGCAACGCCGCAATCGCCATGGTGCCGCGGCTGGAATGGCTCGAGGCGTGTGTAGAAATATCTTACCCGACGGGAGAGCGTATGCTAGGCACTAGCTAGTTGAGATCCGAAAAAGAGGATAAAAAAGGAGACCTTAGGTTTTGTGTTGAGCTTCTAGCCAGCTCGCATCCTGGCCCGTTTCACGATCCTATCCCGTATTCGTCCACTGGAAGAAAAGGAGACGGTGTAACCACTCACGGCTTTTCTTCCTTTTCTTCCCTTTCCACTTCTCTTTTTACTCCCCAACCCCTCCCATCCGCCACCCCATCGACAAAACCGAAACTTCCATCCTTTTCTCTCTCTCTCTCCTTCTCTCTTCCTCGGTTCGTTCTCGACGAAGCCCAGGGATTCTGGGAGTTTTTAGACCGTGGACCCTCATTGTTGTGTAAATGTGGACCAATGGCGCCGCTAGACGGGGAACTATAGTCACTTTCAAATGCTAATCTCGCGACGCAAAACCTGATTTTGCGAAATTCGCGTTCCTAGAGCCACAGGAGTAAGGGGTTAAGAGAGAAATATGCGGAAACGAAAAGAGAGCTCTTTACACTTTCTTTGGTTTAAATATGTCAACATAGTCGGGAGGTTGATTTCGAAAAGGGAAACAAAATTAAGAGCAAGAGGCCAAAGTGCTGTATATTGAAACCCAAAGATGATACATGAATTCTAATCGCAATGTTACAATCAGACAGCATTTCAAATAAATGTTTTAAAAAATGTATCTAGTTCCATACTGCAGCAATTAAAAGACAAACTTATTGACAAAAAAAAATGTATGGATTTATACAGTTTTGGTAAAGTAAAACAATTTACCAATCAGGAATGAGAAAGATAAAGTTTCCTTCCATAAGCCAAAGTTTGAAAAATGGGTTTCAGATACTCTGAAGTTATAGAAACGATTTTCGTCTCATATTTTATTAACAATGGACTTATTCATTTATGGTCGCTTGTTCCTAATATTGACTCTTCGAAGAGTCCAAATAACACAGGCACACAAAAAAACTGTGCGGAGCCAAAAAAGCGACCTATATAGCCTTGTAGTATTGATACAGCATAGTCAAAATCTGCATTGATTGGAATTTTCTACTTACCAATTTTTTTTATTCGAGTTTGAATTTTTAGTTTAGGTAAAATTATCCCAAGTAGGCCACCATAAATCTAAAGTCGTTTTTTTCGCTGTAAAATGAATTTTTTAATAGCCCTTTATGTTCAAAAAGATTTACCCAGGTTTTGGTCACAAACAAAATTTTTTTACAAAAGTTATTAATGAAAATTTAATCAACATTTTTCTCGTGAACGGCTAAACGGATTTTGATAATTCTTACGTTGAAATTTTTGTTTAAAAACGTACATTCCAGAAATCTTTCTTCCGAGTATAAAAACATTGCATTCGTTTAAAAAAATATCAATTGTTTATAAACAAATTAAACTTTTTTTCTTTTTTGGCTCCGCACATTTTTTTGTGTCTGAGTAATTAATTGACAATAAAATTCTGACAGATTCAAAAAGATATATTCATGCTAAAGTGTAATTTGGATTCAAAATATATATAAGATGGTAGGTACCTGCACTTTCTATTGCAGCATCCTTGGTCACAAAACAAAGAAATGATTTTCGGACTCTTAGATAGAGCTATTAAACTATCCTCATTGAATTTCAAACAATATAATATTAAACTAATACAAAAGACTTTAATCGATAATGGTTACCCTATAAATCTCATCAATAGACTTATTAAAATCAGAATTAACAATATTTATAATCAATTGCGAGAAAAAGAATCGAACAACTCCAAAGGTTTTATGGTAGTTCCGTATATCTCGGGAGTAACGGACAAACTTGATAACATTTTTACCTCAAAGTTATTTTCAGACCAATTACAACTAACTCAAATCCATTTCCATCTCCTAAAGATAGATTAGACATTTTTCAAAAAATAATGAGTTTACAAATTTGATTTCTTAAATTGTGACTGCTGTTATATTGGACCAGGTAGACCTTTACAGAAATATTGATATATTGATATATTGGATCAGGTAGACCTTTACATCATAGAATTTATGAACATACACGTCGTAACTACAATGTAGATAATTTGACTGCTCTTGAAAGACACAGAATTGAGACTGGACATGATTTCGACTTTGAACATCCAAAAATCTCAGCTGTAGAAAAAATTTAAATAAACGCTTAACTATTGAAGCTTATTTTATTTAAAAAAAAAGTCTGTCAATCTTAGATTTGAAAATTTTAAACTACCAGATTTCCACAGTTCACTGTGTAACTTTTAATTTTCATATATTTTTCTTAAAATTTATATATTATAACTTAACTCTTGTCATCTCATCTTTTTAAAAAGTGTCAATTTTTAATGGTTTCAAAAAATCTCAATTTCAGTGCTTTCAAGAACACATACATTTCCACCTAGATAAGATGATTTTCGGAAGACAAGTTGAGCCTTGACGTTTAAAACTTTAAAAGTGATAAACTTTGTCATTTTTTTAGTGATCTACATAAATGAAAAAATATTATAATAATTTACGATCTACATAATGATCTACATTGTTGTTGAGTCGGTCAACCTCATATTTTCTGATCTTTTTATTTTTTTATATATCAACGGAAATCCACATCACTTTAATTCATCTCAATTAATGTTCAGGTAAACCTTTGTTTATAAAGATTAATTGTTATTATTTATTATATTATTTATCATCACTATTTATTATATTACTTATCATTACTAACCACTCATCGAACACATTAAACACATGGTTTAATACATCTCGATTTTTTACATAAACAACTTTATATTTCTTTATTTTTTATATTTATATTTCTATATCTTGTTCGTATTTTGCTTTATATTTTGTTATATTTTTTATATAGATTTTTATATTTGTATTTTTTAAAAAATTTACATAATAAAATTTTCTCAACAGGCTTGATAAAGGACCGTACCTAGTCCGAAACGTTGCCATTTTTAAATCCATTCTTATTTTTTCTTGGACCTTATGCACCGAAAACTGTTTGCTACATAAACTGGAGGTCGAAACTCAAGAAATAAATAAATGAATTAAAACAAGCAATTAATTATCTCTGTCCATTAGTGGATTGCAACATTGGAGGAAATGAATGGAATGGATGTATCAACCAATAAATATGTTGTCACTGCTAACATACAAACTGAATTATGATCAAGCTTTCCAATTATCTTATTGCATTGATTATTATTGTATTTAAATTTATTATTAAAATTCCACTAGTGAAATTAATGAATAAAGTTGAAATACCATTCATATAAAAAAGTAGAACTTATTCTTAAAAATATTCAATAAATTTTACGGATCTCCTTAGTGGGAATAAAATATAAAATATGAGGTTCCTTCAAGTTGAAAGGCACTGTTGTTTAGTTATTCAAAGCGAAACGATACGAGTGTCCATATGAGCGCAATCTAGCGGGCAGTCTCTCAAGTTCTAAGCCTCCCTACCATATATCCTGAAATGAGCCCCTCTCTCAAACGCCTGCCCCTTCCATCGTCTTTCTTGTACCCCTCAGCGGCGAGACGAGGCAGATCGCAAAGGCGTAGACTTTACGACGGTTTAAAAGCTGTACCACCTAATAATGACGCTCATAAACGTCGTGATAAAATCAGCGCCGAGATTTACTGTCAGTCGTTACGTATAATGAAAGGCGTGAAGCGGTAATGAAGTGTAATCGAAACAAATCATAAAGCAGTTAGCGTATTTCATGAAGCGGGAGCCAGCTCGTATGCACCGCAAAATATGTGACGGAGATATCAACTTGATAGAACTCTTCATTAAGACAATAAAATTATATAAGAACCATACGGGTTTTCAGATTTGTTACCTTGGAAATATTGAATCGGAATTCTTGGAGTCGAATTTGTTTTTCATTTTAGAAGACTTTAAGAGAGTAAAATGAAGATTGGTGCAGAATTCTTATTTTCAGAGGAGGATTGTATATTTAATTTTGGGATTAGGGAGCGTTGTCCATTATCAAGGGGCTATTCACTTTGCGAATCTTCTACTCTTCATTCATTTTTATCTTCGTCTCCCTTCCATTCATCGGGAATCTGATCCGGAATCTCTGCAGATCTCAGAAATCTTTTGAGAGATTCTCGAAGTGAATAGCCCCTCAAAAATATATTTTTTTATCACATTTAATATTAGGAACATTGTCCATTTATAATAAAATATCTCTTCTTAAACTGAAAATTATTATTTCTCTTTAGCAATGTGCAAAAAACCAGAGTCGCGTTTTTATTTCGATTTTCAAATTTTGTAGGAAACAAAATTATCAGGGAAATGGAATTTTTTAGTGTAAATATATTCTACTAAGGAACCTACATTTTTGAAAAATTACTAACAAAAGTTACAATTCTTTTATGATTCTTTAAATCTAATTATATATTATAAGGTTTTTTGCCAAGTAGTCACACTGGATATAAGGTATAAACTATATTTTATAATTTTAAGGACTAATATAAGTTTGTGGCAGAAAAAGGGATTTAGCGTCAGAATTCACAGTATTGGATATAATACAGTTTATATAATATATTTTCCCTATGACTGCTTGCTAAACGTTCTTACTGTAAAGAAAATGATTCCAAATTAATACATTATCTGACTTAGCCTTAACTACTTGCACTGAGGAGTTTTACTGATAATAGGTAGTAACGGACGTCTGTGTCAGCCAATTTATATAATAAATAGTAAAAAGAAAGCCTTAAAATGATTAAATCTTAAATGCAGTCATTGAATAGTCATACAGTCTGTAGTATATAGTGCATAAGTTTGTCCTTGTCTAAATGGTCTTACTTTGATTATAACTTAAAATAAGTCGAAAAAATGGAAGGGTTTGGCCTCACTTCTTCCAATTCTATGGAATTTTTATTTTTAGCACATATAACGTTGCGTTGTTACGGACGGACATTCAGAAAAAAGTTTGTTTGATTCAACTAAAATTTGGTTGAATCAACCAAATAAATGCATTGGCTATATGGTCAACCAAAGATTTGGTTGAATGAAACAAAGTTTTAGTTGACGTAATAACAAATTTGGTTTATTCCACCAAATTTTTTGGTCGATCAAAAAATTTATTAGATTAAACCAAACGTTTATTCAAATCAAATAAATATTGATTTAAATCAACAAAAATTTGTTTGAAATAACCAAACATTTGTGTGGACACAAATATTTGGTTATTTCAAACAAATTCAAACTACATATTCAAATAAACAGTGTGTTTGATTCAAATAAAATTCTTTTCTGAGTGGACACCCGACTGAAACTATAAGGGTTTCTGCTCGGGGTTACGAAACCCTAAAAAAGACTTAAACTCTTGAAGTAAGACTTTCTTCTTATAGTGTATGATTTCGGACCTAGAATTTCTGATAACCTTTGAAAAAAGTTAAATTTTTATTAAGAAAAAAATGACAAATAATATTTAGAGAGAGGTTAATCACATTTTTTAGTTAAATTTGAAATTCCTTTTTTACATTCACAATTTTCTTCATTTCTCATTCTAAATATTAAGCAATATTATTTTTTTTTAAATTGCTTTTCACTCATGAAAAAGTTTTTTAAATTGTAACAAAATTTTTTTTAAACATAAATATAATTGCAATGCTATGGGATAAAAAAAAACATTTTTCGGATTCAAAAAAATATTATTTGAATTTAAAAAATGTGTTTAAATCAAACAAACTTTTTTCTGATCAAGCAAAAGTTTTTTTTAAATATAAACAAATTTTCATATCGAATTAAGAAAAAGAGGCTAAACAAGGATTTTTTAAATTGAGAATAAGTTTTCTTGAAGAGTTCTCCCTTTGGTTGAAATAGTTTGAGTAAAATCAGAAACATTCACTTTTATAAATAAGTTATATATAAAGATAAATTTAGGAAAATTCATCAAAAGAATCTGAATATTCCGTTAAAATAACGTAATTTTACGATACGCGTTACTGAAAAGTCTGAAAGTAACTGAAAATTCCGAAACTTATAACTTAAAATCCCGAAACTTGTAACTTAAAATTCCGAAACTGGCAACAGAAAAAATTCTGCGTTCAGGTAACTGAAGCTTTATGCAGTTATACTTGTATCTGAAAATTTAGTTACTTTTTTCATAAATTTAAGGTACAAAAAGATTCAGTTAAATTTTTGTAATTATCAGATACGGTTTCTGGAGAGTGTCTTAAATTTTATAAAAATTTCTTTAACTTTCAAAACTTGAAAAATTCCAAAAAATTATGAACATTTATATAATAGAGAAGCTAGCTCGGAATATATAGGAAAAACAAAAACTATCAGAATGAAACAACTTTTTTTCGTGGTCATATACTTGTCCCTAATGAACCAAAAATTAGATTTTAGAAAGTTTGCATTTTGTGAGTGACCTTTTTGTTGTAAAATTTATCATTACACAAAATGGTTTATGAGAATTGTAATTTTCTGTTATCTTCGTACAATAATTTATTTAAAACTAACGACCTAGTTCACATACCTCATTAAAGAGAACTGGTCAACCCTTTAAGACCGGCACATCTTTTTACGTGAAGAAAATAATTTTTTCAACTGGAACGTGTTTTTGCGTATGTAAATTTTTGAAAATTGACACTTTTGAAAAATTTACGTTTTGAATTTTTACAGCTAAATAAATCAACTCTTCAATAAATTTCTTTTCGGAAAACCTTTCTTAGGACGCAGTAACGCATGTAATTTTCTTCAGAATTTTTGCAATTAAGGAGTAATACCACTTTGACTGCTTCAAAATTTCGATTTTTTTTTGCTTAAAGTAATCTGTATTATTATTATTATTATTAGTTAAAAAACGATATCGAAAGTGAAAGGGCAATTTTCGAACTATAGAAGTAAAGCGCACTACATCGTGCTAATAGTGACGAAAATTTTAAACGCGTTTTTCTCGAAACAGCATTCTCAAAATCAATGGGTACTATAGCTCAGCCAATTTTCAATCAATCTACTTGACTCTTTTTATAATTTAATTTAATTTTCTGTGTAACTTTAAGTAACGCAATTTTTGGTTGAAAATTTACGTTTTACTTTGAATCGATGCCATTTCATTCAAAATGCACATTTTTTAAAAACAGTTACGTATTTCACTAGCTTTTAGACTAAAAAAAACTTTTTTTTTTGTTCCATTGTTCTAGGTCACATCTAGGTTAAGTTATCGTGCCCACCGCTTGACCCTCTTTTTTCGAAGCGCTCCCGATCATCAGCTGTCAAGCCGCCATTTTTTAATATATCAACAAAAAAAACCATTTCTACTTTAATATGTGTATAATAAATTAGTGTAATTAGATTTTCATGAACACTTTGCATTTCTTAAAAAAAATTTCCGAAAAACCCTTAAATTTCGAGGGGTCAAAGTGGTGTTACCCTTTAAATTGGCAGAATTATTACAAAAAATATGAATTCTTGGAATGTAGCAAATTTGCTACATACGGCGCTATAGGGTTAAATTAAAAAACTCTTTTATTTAATTTAACCAAATTATTTACTTATTCAAATTAACTAGAACTATTATTCTCCGAGTGTATATCTCAAATTCGTTTTCTAAGTTAGTTTACGTCCGAATCTGAGATACATATCGCCAGGTTAATTAGTTTTTTGTCCATATAGAACCGATTTAAAGAACT
The DNA here is from genome assembly GCA_037177015.1 of Euceroptres primus. Classification (NCBI taxonomy): domain Eukaryota; kingdom Metazoa; phylum Arthropoda; class Insecta; order Hymenoptera; family Figitidae; genus Euceroptres; species Euceroptres primus. The sequence goes on along the minus strand of JBAGKK010000501.1, from coordinate 1,617,476 downwards.
ATGCCAAAGAAAAAAAGAAAAAGAAAAGAACTCTGTCCTTAAAATGTTAATTATCACTCTATCTCTTTGACCTCTATTTATCTAGAGATAAGAACCATGACTGGGTCAGTGAACAGCTGAAGATCGAAACCTCGTAAACTTTACGAAGCAGAAGCCCCCTGCGCGATTCACAAGTGTTATTTTTTTAGACTCTTAGGTTGAGTGAGGTCATGGTTTGATTGCAGGAAGGAAGCAGTTAGGCCCGGTTAAAGTCGTTAAGCCAAGTTTACGAGGTGTTACCGGGAGCGTAACCTGTAAATCTCGAAGCGGGCGGACGCGTGCCAGTGGCCGCCCTTGAAAGTCCCATGGTAGGGGTAATGGTTGTAGTGGGTGTGGGAGAGGGATGGAACTACTCCCGGCTACGAACGTCTTTATGGATCGTAAATGTCTTCCTTTACAGCCGATAAAGATCCCCGACCTACGTTTGACGAGAGGCCGTCGGCATCGATCCTTTCAAAATCACGCGGTTTATGGCGCCAATAAAATTACACCCTATCGCCACCGTTTTATTTTGATTCTACGAGCACGCGTTATTGGATTATAAACCGATAGAGTGAGGATTCGTTGAATGGGAAAATGTGAGCGAGCGTCTGTGGGAAAGTTGTGTGTGCGTGTGTAGATCCAGGCGTCTCCACTCACACATGTATATATACGAAAGGAAGGAGGCAGTCCGGAAGAGTCGATAAAAACAAACCATAAAGCGCATTACGGACGATCATCGAACTACCGAGCTACGAGGTGCTTACTGGGTAGAATGACTCAGAATTAAGCGATTTACCGATCGACAGTCGGCAAGGCAGTTCTACCCCATACCGGCCGCTCATTACTCACTGGAACTACTGCCACCTCGCGACCTTAACGTCAAGCGCTTTAAAATAGTGCCGCGGAGTGATACATCCACTTTAGCCGGGAAACGTCAAATTCGTAAGTTTTCGACTATTTTTAGGCGAAAAATGACAGGAAGATAGGATTTTTTGGCGGAAAAAGGTAAAAGAGAGCTTGAGGAAGATTTGAGTTGGATGAATAATGAGTAAATAAGTAAATAGGGTTGTATCGTTAAGAGGAACCTGCCCCAGAGTAGGTTCTCCGCCCTCGGACCACGCCCACAACACTTAAGTGGGGTGAGCAGCCATAACTAAAGTGAACGTTGTTACTGCCGCTAGATGACACTACCACTGCATAACTTGAGCTTGAGTTCATGAAATACTTTGGTCGCAAATCTTTGCAAGGACTTTTATCGGTGTGTCGACTGATTTAGCCCCACATTGTGCAGAGACGTTAATTGATACGTCGAGACTACACAAATCTATCACTACTGCCTTTTTCTTCCGGACACTCAGTCTCTTGGCTGATCGTGAAATTTACAGTCATACTTTTTACTTTTTACTCAGGATTAAATTACGCTCCTCTGAATACAATGGTCCGGGTTACCTCTCTTTTTCAACGTAAATCAAAAATTCGCACGGAACAGACGTCGCTTGAATATTTGCCGGATGAATTATTAATGGATGCGACCTAAAAAAAAAGTTCGCGGATGGCGGTCCCGCGAGAAAAAGCTTGGTGGATTTAAACATTTACCGCGGAAACTCGGTGGAGTTGGTTCTTCAAAATCCTGGATGCATTAGTATTTCTTTGGGGTGTATTTTTTATTCCTGGAAATTTCTTATTGTAAGTTGCAGAAAATGGAAATTTTTTCAAAAATTCGAAAAAGATTTTTAAGAAAATATAATTTAAAATTTAATTTTATTACTCTTTAAATCTGAAACAATTAAGAGGTCCGACCACCTAGACCGCTCGAAAAATAGGCTTATTCTAAAAAAAATCTGTCAACTCAAAAATATGAGATTGAATTTATTAACGCGCGTAGCTGACTGCATGTAAATCTCGGAAACTATCGGTCCGATTGACTTGAAATTTGGACACAATACTCTCAGATAGATTATCTAAAATGTAGCGTAGGGATTTTTTTCTATTATTAGGGAAATTTTGGTAAACCGAAGAAAAAAATCGCATTTTTCACGGAAAAAGAATTAATAAAAAAATAATTAATCAACTTATCGCAAAAACCGTACACTACATTTTAGATACTAATCTAAGAGTATTGTGTCCAAATTTCAAGTCAATCGGACCGATAGTTTCCGAGATTTACATGCAGCCAGCTACGCGCGTTCAGCGGAGGACCTCCACGGCAACAGTTGCAGCGCCGCCATTTTTTGAGATTTTTAAATAAAATTTATAAGAGACGTTCATGAAACCATGAACTACCATGTTTCTAAAAATTAGTAAATTCAATCTCGTATTTTCGAGTATACAGATTTTTTTAGAATAAGCCTTTTTTCGAGCGATCTGGGAGGTCAGACCCCTTAAATTTAACTGATTGTCAGTTAAATCATGACTGACTTCGTGTTTTAGAAATTAGCAAAAATCAACTGATGTTCAGTTAAAAATTCACTGATACTCCGTTAAAAATTCACTGGTTCTCAGTCAAATAAGTTACTAAAATTTCAATGAAGGAAAAATTAACCGATTTTTTAATCGGGAACATAATCTGAAAATGAGGTTTGACTGAAAAATTAGTGAATTTTGACTGAAATTTTAGTTAAATTTTCTCTGAATGAATCAGTGACTGATTTCTTGCTTCTGAATCAGTCATTTTTAACTGATTTCGATTTAGAGAGAAGGGGTGTTGGATGTAGCCTTCATCATCTTTTTTCCTTCTTTGTTATGTTTTTTGGAATGTTATTTGTGTTTTTGATTTGTGAAAAATTGGTCGTTTTAATTAGAATTTATTTTGAAATTTTAATGTTTTTCAAATCGAAATGGTAATTCCACATTTTCAGTTTATTGAGTATCCCGTGTAGAAATTTCCCTGGTTGGCCCTGCTACAAGAAGGTTTCTGGCTGGATCCCGGTCGGGCAAACCCTACTTG
>JBAGKK010000501.1:1592960-1614064 GCA_037177015.1 Euceroptres primus | reverse complement strand
ACATGTATAGAAAGAGGTATATATATATATATATATATATATATATATATATATATATATATATTATATCTAATCACTTATAATTTCACTCTTTTTATATTATTTTGAAATTTTCATAAAATACTTTTAACAATTTCTGTCATAAAATGAGCTCCTATGAATAAAAATACGATTATAGTTTCAACAATCTTTCCAGACGTGCTCCAAAATGTTGAACGAGCTTCAGTAGCGGGGCCCGGGTGCGAAGATGAACACTTTTCATTTGAAGAAATCGGAGGTTATGATTCTAGCGTATATGAGGAAACAAGTGATTCTTCAGATGATGATGATGATGAAAATGATGATGATGATGATGAAAATCTAAACGACCATCACGATATGCATTTAGAAATCTTCCAATTGCGAAAGTGGGCCATCGAGGAAAAAATTCACCAACATTCTTTGGATAAATTATTAGAAATTCTGAGAGCTCGACTCTTGCCTATATTACCAAAATCATCGAAGACTTTTCTTCGAACTAATGATGCCGACTACAAAATAGAAGACATGGAGGATAGCGAAGGTGGAACTGGACAGTTTGTTTATTTCGGTGTCAAAAACGCACTTCAAGATTGTATTAACAAAAAATTGCATAAAGATAGGAGAATCGAATTACAAATTCATGTCGACGGAATGCCTCTGACAATATCTGGAACGAATCATTGTTGGGTCCTTTCAGGAAAAGTACACTTCGATCCCGATATCTACAAACCCTTTGAAATAGCGATATTTTACGGTCAAAATAAACCAAAATCTTCAGACATATTCCTTGATAGTTTTATCAAAGAAATGAATGTATTGACAAAGGACGGTATTATAATTTCTGGTACACATCTAGATGTCAGCTTAAAGTGCATTGTTGCTGACACGCCAGCTCGGGCCTTCTTAAAAGAAACTGTAGGGCATGTAGCCAAATTTGCTTGTGAAAGATGTACCGTTGAAGGTGTAAAAGTTGATGGCTCAACAGTTTATTCTTCTGTGAATGCAGAAGAAAGGAATGATGATTCCTTTCGAAATTTTGATCAGCCAGACCACCACCACGCACCATCAGCTTTATTGCGGCTAATACCATTTATAAATATGATATCATTTTTTGTATTGGACTTTATGCACCTCTGCTGTCAAGGAATAATGAAAAAACTAATTGAATATTGGATGTCAGGTGATTTAAATTTCAAGTTGAGCAGTAAAAGCAAAATTGAACTTGGGAATCGCCTTAAGCACATAAAGAATGAAATACCACGCGAATTCCAAAGGAAAATAAGAAGTATCAAACATTTTTTAAAATGGAAGGCAACAGAGTTAAGATTCTTTTTACTCTATTGTGGTCCGATTGTGTTAAAAGGTCTTTTGAATGATGAACTATATAATCACTTTTTGCTTCTGCACGCAGCCTGCAGGATCTTAAGTTCGAAAAGTATTTGCTTGAAATATTCAAAACAAGCCAAAGAATATTTAACAAGTTTTTTTATAGCTATGAAGGATTTTTATGGTGAAAAATCCCAAATTCTAAACGCACACCATTTGATTCACTTGGCAGACGACGTGAAATTTTTCGGATGTAATGTTAGTATTATTACAGCATTTCCATTTGAAAGTTTTCTGGGCAAAATTAAGAATTATCTCCGAAATGCTCATCGACCTTTGGCACAGCTATGCCGTAGACTGTTTGAAGAAAAACAACTAGGAAAACAAAGACCGCTATTACCACCTATCGTTGAGGTTCTTAAACTTTTTCGCGACAATCGCATTAAAGAAATAAGGTACAAGGAAATGGTAATAACGACAGCGGCTCCTAACAACATAATGCTTCTTAAAGATCAAACTATTATTAAAGTGACGAAAATCTTTGGAGATTCTCAGAATCCTGAGCTCTTAGAAGTAGAAGGTTTAGTTTGGGCGAAAGAAAAACCCTTATTCACGTATCCATGTGATTCGGCAAAACTGGAAATGTGGGAACTGAAAGACAAACCTTCAAAGAAAATTATTACTCGATCAGTAACTTCGATTATGAATAAAATAGTGAAATTGTCAATGTTAAAAGAGAACGGCCAACTGAAATTGTATGCAGTTGGAATGCTTCACTGATTCTCAACTTCATGAAATGAATGTATTTTTAATAATACTATAATAAATGTTAACAAATATTCTTGATGATACTAATGTTCATTTTTATTTTATGCCGTAATAAAATCGTTTAATATTAATAAAGTTTTATTTATTGTGTGTTTTTGTAAACCATGTAAGTTTGTAAATTAAATCTTATTTACCATGAAATTATTTAATAACATTTTTCCTGCAAAATAATTTTAAATATGTAATAAAAATTTTCCTTTAATTTAAATTTTACCTACATATTTCAGAATGTGCATTATACTGTATTTCGGTTTAAACTACTTCAAAAGTGAAAATAATAAAAATTTTTTGAGGTTTAAAATTTTACAATTAAAAAACATAAATTTTGACTATACTGGGACAAAAATTGACATTTACATCATTCTTTAACAAAATCACATTTTTAAAAAACAGAAATTTGTGGAGAAACTTTGGCATTCTTAAGATTGATTCTTCCTGTATATATTAGAAATATATTTACACGATAAGTATTTGAAGTTTGCCATTATAGTTTTCTTCAAAATTGAGGAATATCATTATTTATAATTCGAAGTGTTAAGGCTGCTCACTGAAAATATTTGCTCTACACTCAGGTAGTCTGAGTAAAGCCGAACTCGGTCTTTATAAAGTATTCTTTACAATAAAATATATCTAAACATTTTTGTAATTTTCTCACAAGATATTTTGAACATAACCTGTATTCCAATGTATAATATCATAGAAATTTCAAATAAACGAATCACGTGACTCAAATTGAGGTTACCACGTGATCTTCGAGAGGTAACAAATATTTGCTTAAATGCAAATTTTAACAATACATAACCTTCTTTCATTTATACGTATATAATATTTCTTTACCAGATATTTTTTTTAAATTCCAGATACAAATATTTAACACAAATTTTATTATAAATCAAATAAAATAATATCCTTTTCGTGAATTCCCGCTTTATCACGTGACACTCAAATTTCATTTCGGCGCCGACCGGCATGCTCTATAGTCTATGTTGTGAATCACGTGAATAATAGCTTCTCGCGAGTGACCGCATGTGTCGACTTTACAATTGTCATTAATTACAACTTTCTATGGGCCACTGAGGCTTGTGTCGAATATCAAGCTTCTAAAAAATGGTAAGAACAAATTAATTTTATGAAATAAACTTTTCTATCGTATACAACTGAGAAATCTCATGGAAAGGTATTTTTAGGTTATGTTTGCATGGAATTTTTTGGCTTGTAGAATTCTTAGGTATTTACAATCAAAATAAAAATGGAAAGATTGAATTAATTTATTAGAGCTTTGAAATTTTGCTTTTGTTACATTTATCTCTCCTTCTGTTTCTCCAAAAATGTATACCATACACTTTTTTCACAGATCAAAATGGGTACTAATAAAGAAGAGGATTATGCGTATCAAATAGTCGAGTTTGTGCGTCGAGGTCGAAAAACTGACATCAAAAGCGCTGACTGCGTACCTAGCCATTGGATCTCTTTCAACAAAAATAAGGGCAAGGTAGAATGCCAGTATATGGCACCACCTTATAATGAAGAAGACTACTTATTACTGAATAGCTTGATCAAATCTAGAGCCGAAGCTCCTAAAGACTGGCCGTACCACACTGTGAAAATAAAGGGTGGAGCAAGTAAGTATATATTTGAAAACATGATACACATTTTTTCAATAATCAAACTTATCATTTAAAACCCAATTTTAATGCATCCTTTCAGGTTCAGTCATTTTCGCTATTTATCCAGCAGAAATTTTCCAACTCGTAAATCTTGCTTCAATAAAAATTAGTTAAAAATTTTTCCCCGCAGAGATAGTCTATAAAATATGTTACCAAGTAAGAGGGGGAGGGTCGCATTAAAAGCTACTTCTATTTGGTTTAAAATTTATCTTTTTAATTGAAAACTTACGTAATCTGTTGAAAATTAGTGTTTTTTAGTAGAAAACAAGAACGAACAATTAAAAAGTCACCTTTTTGTTAAACATTCATCTCTTTGGTTCAAACTTGAACTATTTTATGAATATTTTCATTTTTTGTTGCATTCAACAGTTTTTGATTTAAACTTAAATCTTTTTAATTGAAATATTAATTACTCTCCGTGTAAAGTTAATCTTTTTTGTTTGGACACTCAACTTACCTGGTTGAAATTCGAACTACTTTGCTGATAATCAATTTTTTGTGGTGAAGATTCATAGTTTTTTCTCAAAATTTATCTTTAGTGGAAAATTTAACAAGGTTTTTTTTTAAATAAAAATATAACTTTCATTATTGGCTGAAGATTTATATTTTCAATTAAAAATTGATTTTTTCTATTTGAAAATTAAATTATTTGTTTGAAAGTTTATGTATTTCATTGAGGATTCAACTATTTGGTTGAAAATTCCTCTTTGGTTTAATTAAACTGTTTCTTATTTTAAATTAAAATAGTTTTTTGTTTAAGTATCAAGTATTACAGGCTTCGTCAAAAATTCCTTATTTTTATTCGAAAAATTGAACTGGTTTATAGAAAATTCGTCTTTTTTACTTGGAAAGTCAACAATTTGGTAAAACCAAACGTCTTTTTTTGTTTAAAAATTCATGTTTTTGGTTAAAATTCAATTATTTTGGTAGGAAATACAACTATTTGGCTGAAATTCTTACTGTTTATATTTTAAAAATGAACTATTTGGTAGAAAATCGACTTTTTTAAATTTATAATGTGGGTTTAAAAATTCAAGTGTTTTGTATAAAATTCATCTATTTTGCTCAAAATCGATCTTTTTTGGTAGAAAATCTGTTCAAATATGTATTCAACTATTTTTTTTAAATCTCATCCTTTTTGGTTCAATTTATCCAATAAAAGCATAATTTTTTTGTTAGAATTTAATTTTTAAATAGAAAAAGCAACTATTATATTTTTGGTTAAAAAGCTATCTTTTTTTAGTTAAAAACTCATCTTCAATAGTTATAAATTCAACTGTATTGTTAAAAATTGAACTATTTAAAAAATTAGCTATTTTGTGGCACATTATTTTTTTCGAAAATCCACATTTTTTATCTTTTTTGTTGAAAATTCGTCTTTTTGAGCAGAAATTTAATCTTCTTTGAAAGGATTCAAGAATTTTTGTTAAAAATCTGTGTTTCTTTAGTTGAAATAAACAATTTGGAAATTATTTCTTGTTTTGTAAATTTATTTACAACGGCCTTATTCTTTAAATCTTGTAAAAGATTATAGTTTATCAAAACAATATATTATTTTTATTGAAATATTAAGCATTGCATTTATAACTTTCTACAGATATTTGTTCTTTTTTTAAGGAACTTATGAAGAAGGGTTAAATCGCGTTGCGTTAATATTGAAGGATGCCGATTATGCTTTCTCGCATGATAGTGAGGTACCACCTGAAAAACAAGCTGCTGAATTAGTAAGGAAGCACAAGCAAACTCAGCTGAAATTAAGTAAAGAGACGCAGGATGCATTAAAAGTTTCCCCACTCCAATCAGATCCTGAAGAACAGGATGAAGAACATGATAAAGAACGGTTAAAAAATAAAATTAAGAAATCCAGACAGCCAGTTCCTTCCAAAAAATCTTCGGTGAAATTGGGACGTTCAGCAGGAAACATTGTCTTCCCGGCTACAGCTACGAAGCCGGAAGTTGAGATTCCGAGTAAGCAATATATGATTTATTATATTTCAGATAAGAACGAATGTTATAACTATTTGATGTTCTCATTTACGATTTGTTCTTTCCTATTATTTTAGTTAATAGAAACCCTCGAGACAGAACTACAAGGCCACGAAAAGAATCATACGGTTTGCACTCTCTGGCGGGTCACATCTCTTCAGACGGAGGTTCAGATGATGAGACCTTATCCAATGATTATGATATGCCTGCGCAACCCAATCTCGACAATAGCGAGATTGACAGTGATGAACAAGCCACGTTAAATCAGAAAGAACTCGATTTGGAGAAGCAAAAAAAGGAAGCTGAGCCATCAAAATCTAACCAGAAATGTCAGAATTCTTCACGTTCGAGTAAGTTTACAGAGAAAATATTAAATTAATTAATATGGAAGATATTCTAATGAAGTGAATAAAAATCTGATGATATTTTTCAGGTGATAGTCAGAGTTATCGTGAAGAAAGATATATGAAGAGCAAATCTAAGACAGAATGTGAAGTTCAGAAGAACAAATCTAGGCTTTCTCTTACAGCGGGTAACTTGATACTCGTAATTTATAATTAAATTTCAGAACTCAATATTGCTATCGTATTTTCAAAATATTTTTAAATCATTTATAACCTTTATTTTTATACGTTATATTGTTATCTCTACACTCATACTTTGTTTCTAATTTGTTTAGAATCATTCCTCAAAAAAATCTACAATGACTTGCAAGTCATCAAAATGGATTTGGAGAGAATCAGAGTGGATCTTAAGGAACTTAACGTTAATCAAAATAGATTGCTTGAAACGCAAAGAGAGTCCGAGATTGGAAACATTATCCAAAAGGATTTTGTAACAAAATATTGCTTGGAGTTACCCTTCAAGGATAAATCACAGTTCGATAAGTTTGATGATAACTTATCTCAAGACAAAAATTGCCGTGAAGACTTCGTAAGTTAGCGCTTCGCTAATTTTATATAGCTCTACATTCATGTTGATTTTACGTATGTTTGTAGTGTTTAAACACCCACACGCATATATATATATATATTTTTTTTTTTCTAGATGAAGTCTTTATGCAAATTTTTTGACATTTCTAATATCACCTCGAAAACTTTGACAAATATTTTAAAGAAATATTTGTCTGGAGATTTGGCAGTTCTCTTCACAGCTATTAAACAAATGCCTGGAAAATATTTATTCAGTCAGACTAAGTTCTACGGTTGCTTACTGAGTAATTTTGAATCAATATTTTAAATTATTTCTTTTCCAAAACGTTTATATTGTTTTCTACAGCTCAATTAATTTCTCCTTCAGGTGTTCTTCAAGAGACTCATCGCGATCCGTTAACGGGAAATTTCATCACAGAAAAGGTTTTTCTTGTGAATTTAGGAAATGTTCTATGTAATTCGAAAGATTGGAAAAGTGATCGCCCAAGAAGAGCTTTATCGACAAAACGCAAAGCTAACCAGCCCCGAGATGACAATCGTTCTAATGAAAATTCATCCCGTTCTTCGCACGATAACTAACAAAATATTAAATTTATTTCGCTTTCTAAAATAGGTTTACTTAAAATAGTTAAACGTTTATTGTATCTCATAGCTTCGTTCAGTTTATTATAAAAGTTTATTCAATCAGATAACGTATTTTTGATCATTTCTTATACCGTTTAATGTAGTAATTCATTAACTAATTTTATTTAAAATCCTAGTGGGTACATTGGACATGGTCGTCTTTGGGTTTCTATATCTCAATAATGTCTTTACAGCGTGATATGCCAAGAAGACATCAATTGGACAAAAATGGATGTCTTAGAGACGTCTAAAATAGGAATGTAACCGCGCACCCACTGGATTTATTTTGGGACTGCTAGAACCCCAGAAAAATACGGCCGGGGCCCGTCCGGGATGCCCGACCAGGTCCCGGCCAGTATTGAAGCAAGGATCCGACCAGTTTACCGTGACGTTTTAAGCCGGATCCCGTCCAGTTTCCCCGGCCAGCGCCCGGTTAAAACCGGGGCTATCCGGCCGGGACCCGGCCAAACCCCTGATTAAATTTCTACACGGGATGTATTAAAGATATTAAGAATATTTTAATCAGTATTTGTTTTTAAATATTTAAGATACAAAGACAACGGGTTTGGAATTTCGGATGACTATAGCTTCTAGAAAAAAAGGCTAAGAAAATTTAAAAATACATGACAATAAGCAAAAACTATTCTTCTTTCATGAAATTAAACGAAGTTGAAAAAAAAAGAAAATTTAGTTCATAATAAAGAGTTTGTCAATAAAGTGAATTTTTGAAGTGGGCGGTCGCAGGGATAAATTTTAATTTTACGGCTAATTCTTAAACGTTCGTATTTTCAATAAAAAATACATTATATTATAAAAAAAATTTTTAATTGGAATATACTTTTATTTAAAAAGCCAAAAGTGGATTTGTATTTTATGTGTAAGCCATTTTTTGTAAAGATTATTTTTTTCTTTGCACAAAAAGGTATGTTAGCTCGTTCAGAGATGTAGATTCTTGATCTCTTATTATGCAAAAAAAACATTACTTTGATAGTCATATATCAACCTGAAGATTCGTCGAAATATTTTGTGATAAATTAATTAATCTTGGAAATTAAACATTACATATGAGTTTGCTATTCATTATTTTCTTAATTATTGTTTTCAATATGTATAATAGAAACGCGTGGCGGTCTCGGGTAGATGAGGCAATGAACTTTCGAGTTCCAAATGCCGATAAATAATAATAATAATAATATATTTGCCATTACTCCTCTTTAGTCACGAAAGAAACTTGAGTAACATCACAAGAAGAGAGATTTTTTATTATAGAATAAATTTTTATTTTCTAGCAAATATTTTCAATACATATAATTTTTTCTTAATATCAACCATTAGATTCCTATAAATTTTCCCTGATAAGGAAGTCTAAATCGGTTTCGAAACATGTTGGAACCCTGTCATATTTTTCATGATCGTACATTTGTCTCTAACAAAAATTTTATTTTAGGAAGTATGCATTTTAAAATTTAAAAATTTCAAAAAAATATACTTATGATTCTTTTAAATGATAAAGCAATTGAAATTCGCAGGGATCACAGTCAGTCTCCTATCCCCCCCCCCCCTATTCATCTTTTTCTCCGCTATTTTTCTCAAAATCCTTAAATTGAGATATTTCCCCCTTTTTCCGAAGTTTTTCAAGTTTTTTTTTTTTCAAGAATTATCATGAATATTGTTTCTATAGAAATTTCTATAGAAATTTATTACATCCAAAAATGACGATTGCTGTCAACTATTATTAATTTATTTTTCTATCATTTAAAAATAAAGTTTCGAATATGGTTTTAAAATTTTTTATCGCTAATTAAAAAGCTTTTAGTTTACTTTATTTGCAATGTTCTATTCACTAATTATTTCATCAAGTTTACTCAAATTTAAAGTACGTTTCAACTACTTTTTTTAAAGTTAAACAATAAATTCATTTCTGAGCGTGAAATTTTCAAATCTATTATTAAAAAATTATTTTTGATTCTTTTTCCAGTTAGGAAGAAAATATCTCATAGTTAGTTAAAGATGCTTGATCGCTCTAAAAAACGGTAGAAAAAAAGGACAAAAAATGCATTTTGGAAGGGGCAGCACTGAAAAAATGGGTTGTTGGACCAACTACTTTAGTAGTTGGAGAAACTACTTTAGTATTCACAAACTTTTATTAGTTGATGTAACTATTAAAATTGTTATTGTAGCAAAATGAATAGTTACGCTTACTAATAAAATCGTTGTCCTAATTAATAAAGTAGAAGAGGCATATTTTACAAACCAAAGTAGTTGGCCCAACTAACCATTTTTTTCTGAGAGTAATACATTTCTTAGGAAAAATTAGTTTGGATCAAAATTATTATTTTTTTTTTAAATCGTTATTTGATATTTTATATTTTTTCTTTAATCTTACTAAACATTCGTAATTTTTATCCAATTTGAATGAACAATAGCTCATTTTGTTAATTGGAATATTTTCTACAATTACGTTCGTTGAATTTTATTCAAAACAATTTGTTTATTTAACAAATCATAAAAAATTATTTTTAGTTAAATTCAACAAACAGAATTGTAGAGAATGTTCAAATGAACAAAATGAGCTATTGTTCATTAAGATTGGATAAAAATTACGAATGTTTGGTAAGATTAAAGAAAAAACACAAAATTCCAAATAATTATTATTAGACAATTCATTTTGACCCAAACTAATTTTTTCTAAGAAATGTATTGCGCCTTCTCCAAAATGCATTGAAATTAATTTTGGTTCCTTTCTTCCATCTTCTACAAACATTCCATTTATTAATATTTATTCACTTCTCTGATATTTTTAATCAAAACAAATTTTCCCTTTTTTTAAAAAAATCCCCCTTTTTCGAAAATATATCCCCCTAATTCCCCTAAAATTGAACTACTCAACCGTTGTGGTCCCTGAATTCGATTGCTTAAATGCTTAAAATTTCAAGTCAACTGAAATGATACTGTTCATAATATAAAGTAATTTAACTTTTATGTGTTTAAATATCCTCAGAACAAAAATACTTATTCCTGAAATTTTGTCTCGGCAAGAATGTTTTTTCAACGTGACATTAATTTTTAAAATTGGAATCATTTTCTCAATTCGATAATTAAAACATTCTGTTCAATAAATTGTATATTTTTATGCACTGTAGAAAGGTAAATAAAATCTCTATCATTAAATGGATTCGTAAGACAGACACTATTTCTCAGACTGTAAGCAACAATTACCATAAAATATTAAAAGTTCTTTTCATCACTCAGCAGAGAAGTAAATGGTGCAAAATCTCTCATTTTCATGAAAGCTCTCAGACCTTAAATAACTCTGGAATGTTAAAGACCAACAAATTGTTTACGTATTGCCTGGGCAGTCATAAAATTAAATCAGAAACTCGTTTCACTCTCATCAAACTCAAATAGCACTTCTCTCAATTGCATAAGTTTGTTTTACTTTTGCTTGCTTTTGCCGGCGGGTCGTCAACGCGTGCCCGCCAGGCATTACGTTTCTTCCGCAAATCGACTAATAATATTATACCTAGTCACCATATAAATGAGAATGGTGACCATTACGAACGAATACGGTTCGAGTTGTTGGCTGGTGGCTCGTTATGCTGCATTCAGTCAACCAGTCGGGTAACTGAATGAGCCGCTAACTTGGAAAGGCCTCGGTCCTCAATTACCTGTCCGACACGATTGTAAAAGGCTGTTCCAACCGCCATTTAATTTTAAAATAACGTACGTACGAGACAAAATTTAATTTCACCAGACGTTTTTATAAACTGTAGAACCTGCAATTACAACCCAGCTTTATGTTATTCTCTCCTTTTTTTCAAGTTTTATCTTATAAACAGACTTCTGTGAATCGAAGATGGCTTGAAACGATTCTCGATTTTTTTTATAATTGCAAAGACACTCAATTAAGAGTTTACGAAGTGTGAACTTTATTCCTGCCAATTTGTTCCCTCTTATAATTTTATCTCGATTCTTTATATATGAACAAGTTAATTCTTAAAATTAATTTTCAGAGATAGGATTACTTTACTCAATTGTATAAAACCAAATGTCGTCAATTGATGTCACTGAATAAAAGAAAAAAATTTACAATTTATTCACTCTATTTAAATTTATTTTAACCCATAAATGGTGTAGTGTAGAAAGCTGAGAGGGAATAAATTTAACCCTTCAACACATTTGGTATTTCAGATGCCTTCAGAAGCCAGAAACGGTTAACTGGGTTGGTACAAGTGGATAAGCAGTCTTATATTTCAAGGTTCAAAGCAGCAGCACAAATTAGAACCTGACACATTATTCATATTTTTTATTTTTTTATTTTACTCCAACTCTTGACTCGATCAGACTCGTTATTTCAGAAAACATCTGCACTTCCGTCGCTAGAGGAAAAGTCGGTTTTTACCCTCTATCAACCGTCCCTGGAATTGTCACGAAACCCCAAATATAATGTTAAAGAGGTCGTAAAAGGCCCCGCAAAGAAGGGAAAGTCAGGGAAAGTGAGGAAAAAGCGTGAACCTTTTTTTAGTGCCGATATTGTCGGGGCCTCCCGAGGGGTCCGCTCTTCTTTTCGGAACGAATATGTCTTTGAACTAAAATACAAATTACACGGACGATCGCCGAGGAAGATAATGCTCGAAAATTGGCATCGGAGTTTTTTTTACCTGAAACTGACTTTCTACTTTCTCTTTCGAATCCCACACAAAAAAACTAGGCAATTAAAAGAAAGGTACACGCGAACTTCTTTCGAGACCAATTTGGCGTTACAAGTTTTTGTCCTGGGGTTGGTAATGTCGGTTTTATTCAGTTAAAGCGAATTTATGCTCTCTTGTTTGTTACGGATCAAAATCTATTTAATTTAACATAAAAAGAGGGCTGCGACCCACATATCAATTGATATTAATCTTATTTTTCAGTACTTATGTAAGTGTCCATTTGCGAATCTTATTTTTCATGAGAAAGATCTTGTTGAATTTCCAACATTTCAATAGAAACCTGTATACCGTACGTAACATCTTCGTGTACGATGTACGTGTTTAACGAAGCTACAATGCACGCAAATGGAATAACTTAGCGAATTATGAAGGCACGCTTGTACTCGGTTTTACCCTCATTAGATATGCTACCCGAAGATGGTTTTAAATGCGAAACGTTACGAAGATGGTTCTAAGGATCTCGTGTGATATCAAAGAGGGTAGCCCAATTCACAAATAAACTTTAACTCACGCGAGAATGTTAAAAATTAAAGAAAAAAGATAGGAAAAAATTGGTTGAGTGAATCTCAATTCTTTATACTGAAAGGGATTATAAGAATAATAGAATAGAATAAAGTAGAATTTTATTTATGTTTCAGGTTAAACCTAAATCTTATTTAAAGCTTTAAAGTTCAAATTGAAAAAAAAAATCTTGAGAAACTGAGTTCAATAAATTGTAATTCTCTAAGCAGGAAGAAATTAAGACTTCAATGACAAAACTACAGAAAAAATATTAAATATAATATAATTAAATATAATATTAAATTTGTGTATAAAAGAATAAAAGTTTTTAAACTTAATTTCTTGTTCTTGAAATAGAAGATAATTGTCTTTTAATTAAGCAGTTGGAAATTGGTCTCTATATCTTCGATCTAGACAAGCTTTGATATCAAGGCTCCTTCGAGTTAGGCTGTTATCGGAGTACAAAACAAACGCTCATTTTCTAGGCTTCCGCCGCAAATGTCTAGAATTAGATTCGCTCCTCACGCATCCATTGAGTTACCCTCACTCCCTGGAGATTCTCTCCGTGACGAAGTTTCTTCCTCGATTCCCTCCACGCGAGGGATGATAAGGCAACAAGGGAAAAGAAATCGTAGGGAACAGAGGAATCTCTTCGTTATTACTAAACAGACACTGCCAAGGCTTCCATAAAAAAATAAACGAAAGAGAACCCCAAAGGAGCTGTTTCAAGCTCTTTATAATCATTAAGGTATTTTAAAAAATTATTTTAGCATTAATATTAATATTACAAATCCATTAAGAATTGCAGATCTCAGAATTCATTATTATTTTTCAATAAAGCTCCTGAGGAGGAGACCAATATTTTTTCCTTCCACGATTGTTTGAAGTAGTCGTTTTTTGATTTATTCAGGTTTCAGATATTTAAAATAAGGGAAAACATAATTTTAAGTATACAAGTTACTGCAGCTTCAATGTTTCAAGAGAAAGGAAAAATTCCAATTGCGAAAAAAAATATTTTTAGCGAATAAATAATATTATAAACATGTTAAATTCATGATTTATCAGTTTTGGAAGTCTACCATTTCAGCCCCTAAATTAAAAAATTGCTTAGTAATATCCAAATTCCGAAGCAAAACATTTCATTTTGATTAAAGTGATAATTTTTTTTGCATTTCTTTCATAATCGAATGAAACTATTTTCCATTGAAAAATTCTTGGTCTTAATATTTAGCAATTTTGCATGAAATTTTAACTCTATTCTGTGTAATACAAATTAAGACAAATTTGTGTTAGAAGCTGTCCATAAATTACAAAAGCCGTTTTTGCGGAATTTTTACCTACCCCACCAATGTAAGATACTGTAAGATTTGTTTAGACCGCATCCTTCCCCCCAAAAAATCTTAGTAAGATTTAATTTTTTTATTAACAGGCAACGAACATATAAACGAACAGATAAATTCTGTTAATTAAATAGACGAACGTAAAACTTCAATAACGTTTCTCAAAAACCATCTATCGTTAATTCGATAGATTTATTTTTCAGAATTATAAATATTTTTACGAAAGATCTTCCAGACTCCTCCCCCAACCTCCAAAAGTCTTACGTGCTTTTTGGAGTACGTACTTACGTACTTATGAAACTTTTTTATTTTATTTTCCTTCACGCACGTGATTATTGTTTGTTGAAAAGCTTGGATTAACTTCCGGAAAGCTCACCCCAAAACTTCGGATCCACATTTCGTGCAGAATTTTTACTTTTTTTTACTTATTTTTTTTAATAATTCTAAAAAAAACCTTTCACATTGAATATATTATCGTCTAGAGATAAACGAGAAAAACCAAATATTGAAAAAAAAACTTTGAATACGAGTTGAAAAATCACTCTTCCCCTTCGTGTTTGCAAAATATAGTTTCTTATTAATTAATTTTTGAAAACATGAAAGGGGAGGGTGTTTAAAACTAGATTGTAATTAAGATTGCTGATATTCAAGTAATTGTTATAGCATATATTACAATATTGTCCTTCTTTAACGATTAAATTAAATTACTCCATAGATTTTCATGGGGATGCAAAAAGAACCCCTCCAGGAAATGCAGACCAGAAGTTTAAGGGTAAACTTTTCGGAAATTTATGCAAAAGTTTTTAGTCCCTTGATTATTTTTAGGACATATCAGATATTTTTCTTATTTTATTTTTTTCAATTGATAATTTTTTGTCTGAAGAATTCCTTGAAAAAAGTATAAAAGAGTTTCATTCGGCCTGAAATATTGCAAGCTGCAATTACCACACTACAATATTATTGTTTTAAGAGTACGACAGGTTTTGTAAGTATTGTAAAAATCATAATACTTTTATGAAAACATTCCAATATGTATTTGAATCATTACAACATTCTCTGTAGAGGGTGCAATATTTATCATAATTGTAGTGCACTGCATTGTAGGATGAAGGTACTACATAGTAAGCACTTCATTCACTCAAAAAAATATTTGTTTGAATCAAACAAAAAAATTTGTTTGATATATTATTGAAAGAAACAAATTTTTTGTTTCAATTAACAAAAAATTTCATTTTAATAAATGAAAAATATCTACCTTATTAATCGAAACAAATCATTTGTTTGATACAA
The DNA here is from genome assembly GCA_037177015.1 of Euceroptres primus. Taxonomy (NCBI): domain Eukaryota; kingdom Metazoa; phylum Arthropoda; class Insecta; order Hymenoptera; family Figitidae; genus Euceroptres; species Euceroptres primus. The sequence continues at coordinate 1,598,837 of JBAGKK010000501.1, read as the reverse complement.
TTTGTTTGACTTAAATAAAGGATTTGCGTTAATTAAATCCATTTGAGTTTATACAATTAAACAAAAATTATATATTGTAATTTTTGTATATGTATTTGCATTTGCATTTGTATTTGCATACAATAGTTCCTTAGAAGAACGCTAATAGTGCAGAAGGATCTTTCTCACAATAAAGACTACAATCATATACTGAATATAAAGGGTTACCGTACTGTCGATACGCAATTGAAAATTTTTAAAAATTATTTATAAAATTGAATAAAGTTTAAAAAACAAAATCTTTACTTTATTCAAAACAAGAAATGTTGAAAGCAAACAAGAACTTTATTTAATTTAAACAAAAGAGTTATTCGATCTAAATAAAGATTTATTAAAATCAAATAAATTAGGACAAATAAAGAATTTGTTTGAAACAAACATTTGCTTAACCCCATATCAACGTTACAATTTGTTTGATTCAAACAAATTTTGTTTGAATCAAACAAATATTCTTCTGAATGATTGTAAGCACTGAAATGTAAGCACTACATTGTAATTATTGCTATTGCAGAGGCTGCAATCAATATTGTAGTCATTACAATTGTAAAGGTGGCAATCAAGATTGTAGTCACTACAACTGTAGAGGCTTAAATCAATATTGTAGTCAATATAATTGTACAGTAGGATGGTCCAAAAATGCATTGGACAATTTTTATTTCAAATTTTCATGCATATCCCCCAAACTCTGTTCGAATCTACAAAAAAATAAATGCGTTTTTGCAAAAAACGAAAAATGATATTTAGCGGTTCCGCAAGCCCCATGAAGTTTAACACGTATTTCCCATAAGGAAAAAATACGTTTTTGTAAATTTTATTCAGAATCGTCAATATTAGATGAATCATGTTGAAACTCAACATTTATCTTCACAATTAGCAATAGAATACAAATCAAAAATTACTTTTTAAATATCACCCCCATAAGTCTGTTTTGTAGAGTCCCAAAGAAACCCCATAAAAGAAAAATTGTGTTTTGAGAGTTTTTGGCGCTAATTATTATTTTTGTGCGGTTCTTATAGTACAAATTATTTCTAAAACATAAAATATTACTTACTACTGATAATGAGATTTTACATAAATTGTTTAAACAATTTATTATTGTTTATAGTAATTTTCTCTTAGAATAGAGTTAGAAAGTCTCGGTTTTTCCGATTTTTTAAACTTGTTTTCAGCTTTTCAGTTAAAGCGAGACAATAATCAAATAAATTTAAAAGAAATAGTTTCTTAAGCAACTTATTATTATTTATAACAATATTCTCTTAGAATAATGCTATAAAGCTGCGGTTTTTTCTAAAATTTTTCACTTTTTGTCCTCTTTTCAATAAGAGTGAGGTAATAATTAATTCAAGTTAACAAAAATAATTGTTTGAACAATTTACTTTTAATGAAATAATTATTTGCTTGAGGCTTTTTTAATCTCTATATATGTATATTATCATCGATAACAACATGTTTTCTCCAGGGTAGGAAGGGCAGGGGGGGCTGATAGTAAAATATGTACAATTCCAAATTTTTCATTTACGCTTTGCAATAAACTTCCTCTAAATATAAACCTAAATATAATATAATATAAAATAATAATAAAATAATAATATAATATTATAATATAATATAATAATATAAATATAAACCTAAATATAAACCTCTAAATATAATTTTTTTTTAAACTCATGTATTTTTTTGTGGATACGAACAAGTTTTGGGGAGGGATATGCATGAAAATTCGAGAAAAAAAATTTAGACCACCCTATTGTTCAGGCTGCAATCAATATTGTAGTCACTACAATATTGATTGCAGCCTCTATAGTACAGTCAAATTAGCCGTAAAAAGGCCATTTGTAGAACAAATTAGCAACACGGAGAACTTTGTCTTTAAATGTTTGAATGGATGTCTTTTTGAAGCCCTGAAAAGTTCAAGGCTGAATTTTTTAATAATTTTTTAATCCCTTAGCGAATATCCTACGACAAATAGTTTACGAGACATGAATTTGTTAATTAACATTGTGCATTTTTCAGGGAAGACAAAGCGATGATGAATTTCCATTGTTGCAACAAAAATGAGGGGAGGGGGGGAGCACTTCCTTTTTTTAAACATTCATATTTTGTAAAAAAATATGTTGAATTCAATTTTGCTGAAATATCTAACAGATTGTGCATCTTCAGGAAAAAGTATGTTTAAGATGTCAACAAAATTGTTCACATTGTTTATAACAAAGCTTTATTTCCAAATTTAAAAAATTCTATAACAATTTGGCGTAGTTCTGTGAAATTGTTTATAAAATTTGTTTAAATAATATTTTTTGCACCTAGGACTTTGGAAAAATAATAATTAAAATCCACCTTCCTCGATGGTTATACCCAATTTTTTTCAGATTTTTCTGGTAGCTGTAAGTATGGGAAAAAAATGATTGTTTATACCGATTTGTTATAAACAATGTGAAAAATTTGGTTGATACCTTAAACATACTTTTTCCTGAAGATGCACAATCTGTTAGATATTTCAACAAAATTGAACTCAACAGATTTTTTTTCTTAGAAAATATGAATGTTTAAAGAAATAAAAAGTGCTTCCCCACCCCTCTGTCATTTTTGGATTCTGAAATCCGAAAAAAATGGTTTTTAATACTTTGAACTATCCAATTTAAGAATCCAATAGCAAAAACCCGATCGCGATTTTTTTGCAACAATGAAAATTTATCATCCCTTTGTCTTTTCTGAAAAACGCACAATGTTAATTAACAAATTCATATCTCGCAAACTATTTATCGCAGTGTATTCGCTAAGGGCTCATTTTAAAGCTTATTTTATGCTCTAAAAACAAAGTTCCATACACTTTTTACCTATCTCTTAATCGAAAGTAACAATCCAAGCAAACGTGTTGAGAAAATGTTGCGATTTCACGTTTTTTGTTAATAACCAGAAAATGATTAGGAATTCAGCCTTGAACTTTTCAGAACTTCAAACAGACATCCATTTAAACATTTTAAGACAAAATTCTCCGTGCTGCTAATTTGTTCTAGCAGAAATCCTAATTTGACTGTACTACTACCATCAGTATAATTATGAAATCCTTCACAATCCTAACTTTCTTCAGTTTCTTCCTTGGATTGACTTGCTGTGGAACAAACCCCAGATTTTTAAAAATTGAAATTGAAGCCAATCGCAGATAATTGACAGAGGGTTGACTGTCGAAATCTTTTGGAATGTAAAAAATAAAATGAGAGGTTCCTACCTTAATATAGCTGTGTACATTGTGGTGCTAGCAGAGGATGGTGTGGGTTGGCGGTGGGGTGATCAGGGGGGCTCCGGTGCAGGGCGTACCCCTAGTTACCCCCGTCGGGACCCCCTCCGCCACCCCCTTGCTGTTGATGCGCAGCCGCAGCTGCTGCAGCCGCTGCCTTTTGCGCCTGCGCCTGTTTCTCCTGTTCATTTAACTCTTTAATCGCCTGGATCTCCTTCTTGAGCTTCATCCGTCGATTCTGGAACCAGATTTTTATCTGTCTTTCCGTCAGGCATAACGCGTGCGCCATTTCGATCCGCCTCCGCCTGGTGAGGTAGTGATTCGTGTGAAATTCCTTTTCCAGCTCCAGCGTTTGGTAGCGCGTGTAGGTCTGGCGTCCGCGCCTGCGCAGTCCATTCGCTCCTGAAACCCAATCAAATTCAATCATTAGTCTACAATCTTATATTCAGTTTTTAGCAGATCAATTTGCTTTTACCATAACAGAATTCGTTACGGCAATTGCATGGTAGACAGTACAATATACGACTAAAATGTGTATTGTGTATTCTGTATTGCACTGAGTACTATACTACCAGCAAAGAATACTTTTGCAACCACAACAATGTTCTCTTGTAATCCATCTATTCATTGTAGCTGTTACATCAGTTGTAGCCTTACATCTTACCTATAAGATGAAAGGTGTACAACATTTATTGTATTGAGTGCAGTGAGTATTGCACTGAATACTATACATTTTGCTATACAAACTTTACTATGTGTATAAGTACTATACATTTTTGTAATCATTGCAATGCGTATTGTAATGAGCGCCACACTGCTAGTAATGAATTCTGCAAATCGTATATTTTAACCTTTTTTCTGGCAAGGAGAGTTTTCAAACTTTCAATTAAATTTCCAGTTATAATATTTCTAATTGAGGAAATTCCCCCTTGGATTTGTGATAATGCATTGAAGGGTAAAATGAATTGCTTTAGTGGCGCTTGTAGCGTTTACGAGGCACTTGATGTAGGATATCGGTTAAAGCTGGGGCGTTTGGAAGCAGAGAGCGATGGTGTCATGGATGCTGGTTGTTTTATGTAGGTCGCGACGCATTGGAAGCCAAAGGGGTAAAAGGCAGTATGTGTCTCACCATGCGGGGCTGTTCTATAATCTATATATAGCGGGGTTTGTCGGCAGAGGCGAAACGGGGGTTTTACGAGGCAGTAACGGCCGATAAGGTGAGCTTGCGCCACCGGTCGGGTTTATTCCACTACTACTGCACCCAAGTGGCTGTTCAGAGAGTACCTCCGCACTCACTACAACTCTACTACAGTACACTTTATTTAAAACCATTTACACGTCCCTACAACTCTCAAACGCCTACGATTTTTCCCACTCTCTTCACATCAACTGCCCTTTGAATTTTCACTTTTCTTCAGCAGAGATTGATTTAAAAACTTTCTGTTTGGACTACTAAGAACCATTCGTAATCGAAAAATGAATTTTCTGAACAGTACACGGAGAAAAAAAGTCTAGAGTTACTACGCTCGGTCTAGTTGCGAACTAATAGTGAGCCGAACTAAGAATTCAGTACGGGAAACCAATATACACAGTGTGAGGAACTAAGTGGAGTAGTGCGAGACTCTATAAGCTAGGCAGTTTTGTGAAGCTGGTAAGTTTTACTACGCTGAGTAGTGTCCCAGGGCAAGGCTAGTAGAACTAATTACACTGATAGTTAGATTTACTGTGCTACTGTTTACCGATATTAACACTAGAGCTCTGCAGTCATATCTCTTCCCCCTTACTCCTACGTCAGAATCATGCTAATCGACTGCTCCTATTTGAAACAACGTAACTCATTTTTGCGCATTGCTAGACGACCATCTGTCCCGCTTGCAGCGCCTGATTTACGTCCGTCTGACAATGCGCAGAAATGAGTTACATTGTTTCAAATAGGAGCAGTCGTAATGAGTTTCTGTTAATAGCGTCCGTGCAGATGTGTGTGCTATGTGTCCTGTGCTGACGCTAACTTTTATTAACTCTTATTATCTCTTATTATTAAACTATTTTTTCCGTATTTCAGTAACCTCAAATTTCAACTATACACTCATCGTGAGATTATGGGCCGGGCTCGGGGGTAGACGGTCCTCAATCTAATGCTATTCGAGTGAGCAGTCTTATGTCAACATTCAGGACCGCGTATATAGTCTCTAAACGTACAAAAGTAAATGCACAGAGAGTCGTGATGTACACAACGTCTGGAGGCCCTGACTACCCGAGCGATGGCGCCGTTGCGGGACGCTCAGGGGCGGGGGACAGAATCAGTGAAGCGTGAACGACCATGAAGGTGGCCCATAATCTCGTGGCCCATAATCTCACGATGAGTGTACTCTTGATAAATGTGCAAATACAAAATAGGCTGTGACGTCAGCACGGAACCGTAAGCGGTCCTCTGTCTAGCTCTCAGAACAATTGAACGAGAAAAAAAGAGAGACAGAACACTTTTATTATAGTTATATCATCATTATGTACGCCATTTGCTTGTCTTATTATCATTATACTTTTCATTATAATTCTACTATCACTGTATTAATAATTGCTGAAAATAAAATTATTATTTA
>JBAGKK010000501.1:1540033-1577621 GCA_037177015.1 Euceroptres primus | reverse complement strand
ATATATAGACGTAATTCTTTTTGGGCTCCATTAATACACTCTTAAAATGTGAGAAAAAAATTTTTTTATTGATTTTACATATTTTTTTATACAAAAAAGCGAGGCGAACATAGTATCTCGAATAATAGGTGTGTCCACGGCGTCAATGGTTTTTTTTGTGAAGGATTACCTAAAACAGAAAAACCATAAAGATTTAAACTCAGTAAGAGTGTGGGTATGGCCCGAACTAGAATTATTAATTTTTATGCAAAAATAACAAAATGGCGGATGCAAAAAGAAAATCGAAAAATAAGTTTTTTTTGGAGGTTTTTCGGGCCAAAAAAAGTAGTAAAAATGAATATTTTGAATTTATTCTAATTCCGGTCATACCCACACTCTTACTGAGTCTAAATCTTTTAGGATTTTGTGTTTTAGGTAATTCTTCACAAAGAAAAAACATCAACGCTGTGGACACACCTATTATTCGAGTTCGCCTCGCTTTTTTGTATAAAAAAACTATGTAAAATCAATAAAAAAAATTTTCACACATGTCAAGAGTGTATTAATGGAGCTCAAAAGAATTATTATTATTATTATTATAATATATATATAATAGAAATAGCTTGAAAAATTCACAAAAATAGCCTTTTTTCGGGCGACTAAGGTGGTAAAAATATTAAGTGTCTTAAGGGTTAAAAATATTTAAGCTTCTTTTACGTATACGATAACTATTTTTCGAAGGCAAATAATTATTTTCGAGCAACATGAGAGAGTATAAGCGATATCAGAGCGTTTTAATTTCGCGTTTGCGAAAAAGCGCGGCTAATTGCCGGCGGATTTCGCGGAATGAAAGACTGACTTGTAGTTCGGTAGGTGGTGTTTTTTAGCTGACACGATACCGGCTATAGTTCCAATTTATGAGGCATTTAAAGGCTGTTTGGAAAGACGACGACACCGGCGAAACCGACGAGAGGCAGCTTCTTTCCACACGAGGGGAGTTTCTAAAATGTATGAAGCCCGCTGGGAAATTTCGAGTTTCATACATACTACGGAAGAGATACAGGGATGAGTGGCTTGTATACTGTAAGAAAGGTCGGACACAAACTTGCTGTATATCGAGCGGATGTAAATTAGGGGACGCCTTCTTGACGGACGATACTCGCTGCTTAAGAAATGATTCTTATTGCTCCCTGGTTCGTGTTTCTTATTTTCGTTGTCGTGCGTGTTCACAAAAATATCAGCCTCGTCACTTGGAAATTTAAATATTTAAATTGACTTTCTTTCCTACCTATTTGCGTAGCCAAGTTTCCTGAGAATCTGCGACGACGACCCAGCGGGGATAAATTATGGCGCGAATTCTTGCACGATATTGCAGCACCACCTGATGGACTCCACCAGCTTGGAGGACTAGATCGATTATCTCGAAAGAGAGAAATAAGGTAAGAATGAAACTCGAGATGATTTTTAGAATTGTGACCAGAAACTTCTGATAGAAATGAATTTATAATGGAATTTTATTTATTTTTTATATATTGCGAACGGTTTCTTGGTGTTTGCCAAGAAATTTAATTAACGTGGGACGATGTCTTGTATTTTTTTTGAGACAAGTGGAGCAACATGGGAAGATTTTAGAGCGAGAAGGGAGTCGCCAGCTGCTGCTCGTCGCGGTAACTGTAATAATTATGCAAAGACCGAAGGCAACGGTGCATCGAAGGGAGAGAAAAGAAGAAGGTGGACGCGAAGGAACGGAGTGCAAAAGGAGCAACTGAAGGTAGATGGTGGAAGAGATGGCATGCAAAAGAGTCTTTCGTAGGTAAGCGAAGCGAGCCGGTTGTAAGGCGACACCTCACAGCTTCGGATCTCTCTTTCTCCATTCCACTCCTCTTGACTTCTTTCTCTCTTTCATCTGAGAACAGTGAGAGGAGACCTGAGAACAGAGCCTCTCCTCTTCTATCTTCTTTCTCAACCACCTCTTGCCTCCGGTCTCGTGGAGATTTCCACTTCTCTTCCCTTTCGTTTTTCGGTCGAAAATTTGAGATGCACGGCACGAACCTGTATACAAGGCGCAGCTTCTTGTGGACCTAAAAACGCTCCCAGCGAAAAAAGTACATTTCCAAAGCACTGCGAAGAGTCTTTGGTAACCTTGTCGTGAACAGCTTTTAAGTTGTAGAGGTAGACGTTAATATCCTGATGGTCTTCTTTTTTAGATTTTCGAAACATTACAACGTGCAGTAGACGCCATTCTTTGCTGCTATTAAATTTAATGGGTTCCGATGCACCTGCCAGATACTTTGGTCTCATTTGTAATTCTGACTATCGATCCTTTAAAAAGAAAAAAGTGATGGAACTCTCTTAATAATCCTCTACATCTAAATTTCGATTTGATAAACATCATATCAAAAGCTATACAGTTCGTAGAACCCAGGCACAACACAAATAAGTAAAATTTGCCACATACTTCTGTAAATTATCCTCAGATGGCTACACCAGGATTTTCCGTTAATCGCCAACGAAAACTACAAAATGCGTCCTACGATACAAGGCCAAAATTATAGTTCAATAACGTTATCCCCTGAGACACAGAATTTCGTTCCACGTAAATCGAAATCGTTCAAGCTCTGGTTGTAAAATATGGCAGCAAATACGAGATTTGTGGCAGCCAGTACCATCCATTTTTCTGAGTGCAGAGGATAGCGAGTAAGAAAAGAGGAAGGTTCAGCGGTTTGATGCAGGTGGGTAACCCCAGGACACCCTCTAACGAAACGGATCGTCTGTCTTACTTTACTCGCTCTCACCTATACAAAATCACACATTCTGGAAGTGGATACACGCACACGAAGACATGTCCGACGACGGACACGACCAACGAGCAGCCGACCCACCACCCATATATCTGCGTCCTAAAAGGAATTCCAGAATATATTTTACATATGCTTTATTGCCGCCTTATTTCCAACTCTATGGCACGACCAAAGTCGCATGAGTGCTTTCCATATTCACAAAGAGCTTCGCAATTTGGCGCTTAGCAATCTGACCTGCGTTGAAGATAAGTAAGATAGATTTCTCATTTACATTAGACATTGCGTCGAAATTCTTGATAGGATGGTGCAAGAATATAAATTTTGATGGCGATGGTGAGATCCTTAATGATCTTAATGGATACTCCATGATCGAGGATTCAAATAACCATGTCTCGACGCGCTTGACGAGTATCGCCGTTGGCTTGTTATACGTCCGCCGATCCAGACTTGTAGTCATTAAAGTTCGTGCACGGTCTGTTGATCGCGAAACAGAAAGGTAATGATTTTATAAGAAAATTAGTGAATGAAAGTTGATTATGACCATCGATTTATTCCATATTAAACATGGAAATATGAATTAAATTTTCATAAATAAAATTTAGAAATACCAAACAGTAATGCAACATAAACTAACTAATTTTTCTTTATACTTTCAGAAACAATCTCCAAAAAGGTTGTAGTATTATAATCGTTTATTCATCCAGAGCCAATATAATCCCCCACTGAGTGTTGCAGTATTAATTGTATATTTATTAAATAATGGAATATTATAATAGAATAATGGAATATGAAAATAATGGAATTCGAACCCTGAAGAGGAAATCCATGAGGATTTTGAATTCGCATGGTTTCGAAATCCATGAGGAATAACTAATAAAGTGTCCGAATGAATCGTTTAACATTATATTGATGTCTTTCATTGATTGATTTACGGACGTTAAAGTTTATTATAACAAACAGCAATTAATTTTCATTACTTGATGCAATGAATACAGACAGAAAATTATTGCCAGTAGATAAAGCCAGTTTTATTCAGCCAAAATTCAGCATGAATTTGCCACTAACAAATCTAATCAAACGACCATTGCCTGCAATGAAAATTAATTTGCCTGACTAAAAATGACTTCCTTCACTTCTTTGTACCAGCCACGAAACGAAAATTTTTCTCCAAAATCTTATTAACCCTTTTCAGATCCTTCGTAATGATTATTGGTCTGAAATACTCGTCTTCTGCACATTAAAACCTCTGTTCGAAATATAATAATCCGGTTTCCCTAGGCCTGGGGTCAAGAAATGCATAAATAATGCAGGCCCGAATTAAATTACGGTATAATGACTTAACTTGTAGTGAAGAAGAATCAGTAAGATGATTTGATAATTTTTAAACGACTCCGGTTTGTAGTCCTTCGGTTTGTAGTCTCCATTTATATAGTTTGTGGACTCATGCAATCCGCGATCGAAGGGCAGGCCCTAGTCCAGGGGCCGGGGCCTCACGAACCCTGGGGGGCCTGAGAAAGAGTGGGGAGAGCCGGTTCCTACCAAGAGGACGCCATCACGCTTACCTGCAAGAAACTATGATTATGGAAGATGGGGACCGAAATTTAAAATTTGGTTCACATTTCCAGAATTACCAACGAGAATTCAGATTGGCTCCCTCGATCTCCTTCAAGTAACCGATCATTATCTTGAATCGAGCGATGAGACGATTTTCATTCACGTCATAAATTCCACTTGCTGTAACAGATGCACATTACCTGAGCTTTTATTATTTCAATTTTCTCGAAAATTGTATAATGTATATCATTTTATGATACAGGAAGTATTTTGAAATAATATACTCGGGTATGTTTTTTATATATATTTTAAAATAAAGTTTCGGGATTAAAATAAAAATTCACTTCTGGGTTTTCTCATCGATTATCAGCGTCGCCATATAAAATGCGTCACGTAAGAAAAAAGAAGCTCCATTATTCAGCGCCGTATAGTTCCGGCTCCGCTCGCGTCGGCGATTATTCCGCAGGCGAAAATAATAATGAACTCGCATAAATCAAGAAAGTTAGCCAGAACTAGTTCCGCAGCTACTTCATTCACGATTCGCAAAACGCGATATGGGATTTGGCTGCCAAAAATGTTTCGCACCGCTACTTTTTTGGCGTATTATAATCCTCAGCAGTGGTCGAATGCTTCACTCAGGCAGATAGTTTTCACATCAAACTGGTAACGACCCCAGACCCTAACAGCCGGGAGCAAACTGCTGGCAACGTTCCGAGATTTCTAGATTCTAGATGCATAATAAAGAAAAAGTACGTGACTTGTTTTCGAAAATTTTAGGCAGATTCATTCAAAAACAATAATATCTGTTTACCATAAAAGTGTATTTATGAATATGAAACAATTGTTTGTTGGATCAAATAATAATGATGACTTCAAAGAATAAAATAAAGAAAACATTTGGTTTTGTGTTTTGCTTTCGGAATTGCACAATATAATTGTACAATATACCGACTGCAGTGAGACTGATTGGAACAGACATGTCTAATTGATAATTTAAACCAAGGTGCTGAATCGTGAGGGAACAGTAACAATAAATCCTAATGGTTCTAAGCATTTATCGTGTTGGTAAATCTGCCCCTTGTGGTAAGTATAGTATTCATGTCAATCTTGAATGCCATGAACCATTGGGGCATGTACCCATGTCGAGTACATTGTGACTTTAAACCATCTTGTTTCAGAAATAATCCTCACTATGATCATATCTAACGACATGGACCTTTTCGATTACCACATCCGAAATAATAAAAATATTCTTTCGAATATTGTGTAATTTTCTTTCTCTTATGATCTTGCAAACACCTTTCAGACTGTTATTAAAATTTAATTTCCTTTGCTATAAAAGTCGTAACCTTCTATTTTCGGCCAACACGAACATTTTTGAAACGGCCCTCCCTTGTCTGCTTTTTTTAAAACCTTTTGCTTTCAGATCGGTCGAAAGATATTTGCATCGAATTGCGGTACCTTGGTCTGGTTTTGAGGTTCTGATAGAAACCCAAGAGAAACTGCTGCTAAATTGCTAATTAGACTGTACAAAATTATTTGTAGTAGAAGAAGACATACTGAAGAGACATGTAGGTGTAGTCTTTTCAGTACGTCTTCTTCTATTCCAAATAATTAAGTTTTAATGATACAAAACGATCACATTCGATATTTAAAATTCTAAATTTGGTTAGTGGTTTACTTCCAAACATCAACTGCTTAAGATAATACGAGTTTCTGTAAAGTTTGTAACATTCAGGCACAATAGAAGTAAATAAAATTTTTCACATATTTCACTCCTATTTATAGCTGTACATGCTAGCGATATCACGATTTTCCGTTAACTATCAGTATAAATTGGAAGGTTTTCATGGTATCTAAATTTGATTTTCAGGTCCTCTGGCCTTGATAGAAACCAAGAGGCAATTGCTGAAGATAATAAGAGTCTATGAAGTTATTTGGAGCAGGTGGAATACCGGGAAAACAGAACCCGATGAGCAGGATCATTAAACTTAATGGTATGCAAAATTTACTTGCTGTACACAATATGAAATACTAAACAGCTCGAAAGAAGTAGGCACGTATGTATTAAAATTTGTCACGCATCTCGTTTCTTGTACCAATTTCTTACTGCTCTCAATACCAAGATTTTCCGCTAGTTATCAATAGAAATTGTAAGGTTTCCATGGTACCTTGGTCTGATTCTCTGGACCCGGTGGAAGCCTAGAGGGAATAATTGAAGGTAATTAGACTCTATCCGACGAGTGGTAAACAAGCAATGTATGCCTTTGGCATCTTCGGCATACCCGTGCAGAAACACCTACCTACTAGATAGCTAACTCTGGTGAGATTCGAAGGCAGCATGGAGCATTGTGGGTATGATTTATGCTGATTAAGACTCTGGTAGCAGTGCGCATTATCGTTAACTCGTAAGGTAAGTCATGGAATGGAGGAGGGTTGGTGCGAGACTTTCGAGTCACAAGGTGGCCGGTGTGTGACACTGTCTCGCAGGTAATTTAGTGCGTACCAAGGTTTCGGTATAACGCATTTATACTGGCCCAGGGGTATATTGTGCTCGTGGACACGGCATAGGTATAAGGTTGGTACCTATAGGTATAATATAGGGAGTGAAGCGAGGGCCTATTCAAAGCGGATGATTCAGTGGCCGCTGCTGCAGCGGATAAGATCTCGTGCCGCGCCGCCTCGTTCATCTTCCCCGCGACCGAGACCAACCTGTAACTACGTAACCACCCAAACAATCAATCCTTTTCCGTTTCTTTCTCTTGTTCCTAGATACCATACAGGAATTCGGTACGGTACTTATACTTATTTACATAGTGAACATAGTCTTAGACGCTGGAATGAATAGCTTAGGCTAAATCCTTAGTCGACCATCGCCTACGCTTCCCAAAGCCCATCCATTTTCGAATCTTTCACCCAAAGTCCAAACTGTCCAAGACCGGTGTTGGTATTGCTGTCCGGACCCCTTTACCTTCCCCATCCCTCTTTCCTCAGGTCTACCTTGTTTCTGCTCCTCCTGCTCTGCCACTTCTAGATATCTACGACCTGGGTTCCTTTACTTTGTCTTCGTTACCATATCACGATAGAGAAAATACACAGGACAAGGTTCAGTTGCCTGATTCTAGCAGGAATTTGGACTTGACAGGTTACCTAGACCTATATTCTAAAGAAGTGGGACGAAATGAATTTAAAAAAGATTTTAAAAACATACTAAAAAGCGGAAATTCAACCACCGTTCACGCGTGTAAAAACATGTAAGTGGTGTTACATTTAGACCAATATTGCTTAAATTAAAACAAATTTTACTGAATTCCAAACCATTTTAAGGTGTAATAATATTAAGTATTCTTTACTGTGCTCGGAGGAGGTCAAATTTGATAGAATGTAAAATGTAGAATTAGAATGTATGAATATAGAATTTGATGTATTGTCATCAAGAATACTTAAGAATGCAAAGTTTCAAGTCAATTGAACATCGGTAGGTGGGTTAAACATCGATTGCAAAATTCGAATGCAACAGAATGATCATAATAAAAGTGTGTAAAAAGTTCAAGTTTTAAAAGAATGTAGAAAATTCAATTGGCAATGAATAAAAATGTAGAGTAGTGAATCATTTACAATCTGTGTTGAGAGTGTGCTGAAGAAGATAAGCATGAAAGCAATCGCTGCATCGATAATGGTAACGTAATAACCAGCAATTTGCGAGAACTTTTAGTTAGGCAGCTCACGGAGCCGAGTGGAGTGGGTTCAAAGAGGATGGCTCGGAAGTAATTGCTGTAAAAGTGGGATGTTTGGTCGCATCTTCTTACCAGCACTTTGCTGTGATGCTATACAAGTATACATGGATTCTGCAAAAGAAGATGATGGCGGAAAAAGCGAAGCAAGCACTTATGGCTCGTAAAAAAATCAAGTCCAGCGTCAACTTCATGTACATTATGTCTGCACGTCGTTCACGAGTACCGCTTTCTACAATATCGATCCGCGACATGCACAAAAAGCTTGTAATCGCGTATTTAGATGCATGCATGCATCGCATGATGCAGACGTTGAACGTAATGAAAAAAACGCTTCGCCAAAGAAAGCCGCTTTCCAACCCAAGACGGTTCTTGTCTGAAAGAACATGATTTATACGGGACTTATGAGGCAAACAATTTATGACCTTTGTCTTACAAAATTTACATTTAAGAAGCTTCTTGATGCCAGTACTTTACTTATTAGTTATTCAAAAATTGAATTCAAAGTAAATTGAATTTTTCAGATTGAATCAAATATAATAAATTGAAGCATTATGTGAATATCTTAGAAGTATCAATTACTTTTATTATCCATGAGGAAAGAATAACATCATTAGGTAAGAACCAGCAAATGTCAATAAATGTTCATTTAATGTAAATCATATCAAATTTAATGTGATTTAGTATTATGTCTTACATAATACAAAATGGAAATCGATTTTTTTTCGTTTCTGAAGATAAAAATAAACCGTAAATTGGAATCTCTTTAAAGTAAATTTCGAAACTCTCCGATTCTATGTAATTTAAGAAAGTTTTTCGAAACGATAAATGCAAGAGTATCTCTTGTCGAGAGGAGGTTTGAGATATCTCTATAGGAATTTAATGCGTTGGGCGTGGGATACTCTAATAACTACCTACTCTTCACCCCAAGTACTACTGGTTCGATTCTGACGTCGTTATACCAATCAGCAAACAAATCGAAGGACCTTGAATAATTTTTTTTCGTTTTTATTAATACCTGCGAGTTTAAAATTACATGAATAAATGCAAGTAATTCTTGGGCTCATTTAAGATAAATGACTGGAGTAACCTACACTGGTATCAAATCAGTGTTTTTGCTACTACGTCTTGCAATTAAGAGATTTTTTAATAACTGGTGATTATGGGCAATTTACACTCAGAAAAATATTTGTTTGATTCAAACAAAATTTGCTTAAATCAAAACAAATTATAACGTTGATATAGGGTCAAACAAATGATTATTTGATTCAAACAAATTCTTTATTTGTCCTTAATTATTTGATTTGAAAAAATTTTTATTTAGATCGAATAAATCTTTTGTTTAAATTAAATAAAGTTCTTGTTTGCTTTAAACATTTTTTATTTTAAATGAAATAAAGATTTTGCTTTTCAAACTTTATTCAATTTTATAAATAATTTTAAAAAATTTTCAATTTTATGGTTAAGAAGTATTAAGTGTAAGACATCACTTTTTTTAGACTACCTATCGGGATGCGCGGGATGCGTAACGGCAGTACTGTAACATTATTTCAGACGCCTTTATATTCAGTATGATTGTAGTCTTTAATCTTTATTGTGAGAAAGATCTTTCTGTGCTATTAGCGTTTTTCTAAGGAACTATTGTATGCGGATTAAAATTTTTGTTTAAATCAAACAAATATTTGCATAAACTCAAATGGATTTAATTGAAGCAAATCCTTTATTTAAGTTAAATAAATTGACCCAAACAAATTATTTGTTTCAATTAATAAGGTGGATATTTTTCATTTATTAAAATGAAATAAATGTTTTGTTAATTGAAACAAAAAATTTGTTTCTTTCAATAATATGATATCAAACAAATTTTTTTGTTTGATTCAAATAAATATTTTTCTGAGTGTAGTGTCATTTTACGAGAAAAAAAAAACAGAAAAATAATTTGAAGGTTGCATGTGTAAGAATTTTGAATTTGTTCAAAAATTATTTAAAGTTGTATGTAACAATTTTGAATTTCTCAACATTTACAAGAGATTCGTAAATTTTAACTTTTTTTTAATACTGCACTGAAAAAAAATGTTCAGTTGGGCTAACTACTTTGGCTTGAAACATATGACTCTATTACTTTATTAGTTAGAATAACTATTTTATTAGTAAACGTAACTATTCAGTTTATTGCAATAAAAATTTGAATAGTTTCATCAATTAGTAAAAGTTTGTAAATACTAAAGTCCAACTACTAAAGTAGTTGGCTCAAAAACCCATTTTTTTCAGTGCAGATATTTCGACGAAGATTTCGAAGCAAAAATTTATTTAAACCATTATTTAAACTCTTGACGAAGTGCATAACAGAGAAATCTGCACTTTGAAATAAAACTTGTTGCAATAACGAATTTGAAATACATCTTACCCAATTTTATTTGCCAGAAATGGTGTGACATTTCAAAGTTTAACCAATAGGCCATATTTCAGGCAGTAAAGTGTGGCTATCTAATCCAACAGGATTACCGGGCAGCAATTAACGCGAATAGAGTGCTGGGTCATCAATCAATCGGATCAAGCCATAAAATCTCAATCCTAACAAGCCATAAAACCTGGGACGTGCGTAAAAGTTAACGAAATCGAAAAGCACATCTAGGGCGATAGCTTCAGTAATTATTCATCAAGAGCGCTTGTTAAAGCAGGCACATTATTATCTTTTTCAAGGGGAAGATTATCTTTGAAAATGTAAAAAAAAACTGTAAGTGGATTTCGGTCGTCGTGGCCGATCGCGTTCCGCAAAATGGCGCTGATGAAAAAGGGACGAAAAGAAGGCTGTTCGCGGAGGCCGGTCCTTGGGGACTAATTTTTATTTCCCTCTTTTTCCTGTAAGTGCTCTGCGTCCACCTATTTCTCATAAATTTGAATGAATTTACATGAATTTGAATTTAATGCCTTTCCATGCTTTATCGAAGCAATTAAGCTTTTAAGCGCACATTTGCATTAATCCAATGTTTACAATTACGGCTGACTTCTGAAGAATTCGAACTCTCGTGCATATCGATCGCTCGTGGGCAGATGTTCGCGATAGAGAAGACGGATGAACAAGTTTTCGAAACAATTCGTTTGTTTAGAATGATAAAAAATTGTTGTCTCTATTAGAGACAAATAAAATTCCACTTCTTTATGAAGATCCGAATTTTTGTACATATATTATCCTTTTTTTCGGTTCTAAGAAAAAATTTTATAATCTTATTGATCAAACAGTGTCAACTTTGGGCAAATGTAGCACAATTACCATTTTCCATTCTGTGTGCTCTCATAGTGTTGTTTGTCACAGACGATCGATCATGGTTAACGTTATGTGCCTAATAAATCCACTGCTCGTCGGTGGCAGCGGTGAAAATCTACGAGTTCCAAGTTGTCCTAGTCCCATCGTACTTCACAGCGTTAACGATCGAGCTAATTTGCAATCATCGAGTCGCGAATGAATATTAATGTGCGCATGAATTTACGAGAAAACTTCCAATGACGACAAACTTGTTGACTCACACTTAGAAATTTAATTTTTTTACATAATTAAAAATACCAGATAGTGTGATGGCACCAATAGTAGGCCTCTAATCTTAGTTCCTCAAGTACTCTTTCCAATAGTTAGTTATTTAATAAGTAGCCTTTTACTTGGCTTTTTTCAGTTTCTAATACGAGAAAAATTAATAAATTCTACAACACATGAAATTATTAGAGCAAAAGTCTTTTTTTATCGAAAAACAGAGAAAAGATGCCATCCATATTAATTGCAAGGCTAAAACCAATTATGGAAGATGGAGGGAAGTTTATAATTAAGCTGATACATAATTATGATCACGACTCGTGTAGGGTTAATAGCGGGTTATTGACGAGAGGTGTTCGAAATTCCGAAACTGGCAAGTGTAAAACTGGAAAGGGTAAACCTTGGTTAAAGTGTCTTTGGAGGGAGATTGTGAAGCAGATATCTAGGAGAGAAAAAGACTCGTACGTTTCTTATTATTTCTGTACATACGGGTACATTCCTCTCCCGAGGACGAACATAAATCTTTCTCTCGCTGTAAGAAGGGTTTTGGTCACGGGCGTATCTTTGGTTCGGTTCCATTTTTGTAACACATGCTCTCATGCGTGGGTGCGGATAATGAGGTGACTCGTACGGCGACTAAAAAAACTTTTTAAAATCAAATAATGTCATCTTTTTTAACCAACAAGCAAAAGTTCTTACAATTTCTGAAATTTTACGTTTTTCATAAAATTCTAAAAGAAACATATCTAATACGAGATTTGATTTTCTATTTTGATTTTAACTTTATTATAATTCAACAATTTATAAAATCAAATTGTATAGCGCTAAGCAATCTTTGAAACGAGATATTGAAGAGATATTGCAAGAGATATAAAAAAATTCTGTAATTAAATTCTCAGATTTCCTCCACTGAGAGACTCTATAAGAAAATTCTGTAATGAAATTCTCAGATTTCCTCCACTGAGAAACTTTCTATTTGAATAAATGATAAAAACGATTGAAACTTTAATATTCTACAACATCAAAAGACAGAAAAAAGTGATGCGTTTCAAAAATTGATATACTGGTTTTCAATCGGCGAATTTCATACTTTTGTTACAATAAGTGAAAAAAGTGTTACACTATTTAGCATTAAAATCAAATAATTAAAAGTTCATACTGAGTTGAAAAATGTAATTGACTTAAAACGTATTTAAATCTGCGTCGAATGACTCCTATTTGAATTGTTTTCGATCACTCTGTAAGAAAATATCTATTAAAAACAAAGGTTTTTGCAAATTTCTTAAATTACCAATATCTCCGAAATTATTTCAAATTTTTTAAGTTTCTAGGGCTCCTTTTAAAGGGGAAATCCTGCACTTTGTATTGAAATCATCTACAGATTTGTTGGTGTACTTTAATAGATTTGGCAAAGGGTTAAACCGGACAAAAAATAATCTGAAAATTTTGAAGAACGGTTTCATTATTCAAAATTATTTTTAAAAATCAAAGCTTAAGTGATTTGATAATAAATTCTGAAAAAGTTATAACATCTTCAGTTATAAAATTTTATTACCGTTTATTACGACAATAACCATTCTTCAAAATTTTCAGGTTATTTTTTGTCACGTTTAACCCGTTGCCAAATCTATACAAGTGTACCAACAAATCTATAGATTATTTCAGTAGAAATTGTAGGAGTTCCCTTTTAAAATAAGCCTTAGAAACTTAAAAAATGTGAAATAATTTTTGAGATATTGGTAATTTAAGAAATTGGCAAAAAATCTTGTTTTTTATAGATATTTTCTTACAAAGTGATCGAAAACAATTCAAATAGGGGCATTCGACGCAGATTTAAATACGTTTTAAGGAAATATCGTTAAAAATTGTCAAGAAGTTGTATTTAAGATATCACATTCGTTTGAAATTTTTGAAAAATATCAATGTACCCAAACTTTCTGGCGGGAGTGTATATATTTTAAGAACTATGAAAATATGAAATAATCAAAGACAACATATTCTAAAATTTAATAACAGTTTGTCGAGTTTTTTAAACCATCAATCAGTTACGTTATTATAGATCATGTCGATGGTAACTTAACCTTAAAAGTACAAATATTATTGTAGGCATAATTACACGTGTTTTGTTTCTACTTACGTATATAGTTGAAGATAAGTTTCAATTATGTATTTTTAGGTTTACTGATTAATCATATGTTCGCCACTGTTTATTTAAATAGCAAAATTAACGCGTGAACAAAAATGATTGAAAAATGATAAAAGATACCACTGCCGGTGTCTGCCGGTACACGTGCAGTGACACGAACGCGTTCGGCAAAAATTGAGATTGCTCGAACATACTCTGTATAAAAAATCAAGACTTAAAGTTTTGATTTCTACAATGGGTCACAGATTCCTGGAATGTTCATATTCATAATGTCAATTTCTCGAATAAGTTTTACAGATTATGATATTCATTTTCTTTCTTATTGAAATTATTTCTAGACAACCTAGTAAGCACCATATCATTTTTTTAGTACGATTAATCTTTCAAATACAGATTCATAACATTTGGTATTAAAAATAATATTTTTTCTACTGAAACTTATTAAAGACTATTAGGAAAGTGTTACACTTCCGTACTTTAATATGAATAACTCAAATAGTTCCTCATTTTCCCGTGTTTTTTTACACAAGTATATAAACTTTAATTCGTTTTTATCATTTATTCAAATAGAAAGTCTCTCAGTGACAAAGGTCCTTGGATCAGATGACCCAATATGTCAAAATACTTTGCGATGTCCAGGTACACAACTTTAAGAAAATGTTTATTGATTTAAATATTAGGTCTTCAAATTGTAATCTCAACTTTGTTTCCTGTTTTAAATACCGAACAAACTCTGGACTCTTTCCAAATTTCGAGGCAGACACCCTTCTTCAATATCAAGTTAAGTTATGATTAATTTACAGAATTACTATGATCCAAAAGCAAATTTATTGCGATTTTAAAGAACTTCATCAGCCTTGTGCTGAAAATATACAATATAATAACTCTAATAATTTTGTCGTCCACTTTTCCTCCGGAGGCCACTTTCACCAGTTTGAGAGCGATGCCGCGAATTATTTATAATAAATAAATTGTCTCGCAAAAGACTCGATGAATTAAGTTCGCCGCGAGAAGAAACGCGCGTGGAGAAACGTCGTATTTTAGCGCCGTCGTACATCCCACTTCTTTTTCATACAACCGTGATAAGGCTTCTTGTACTCGTTATGTTTATATCTCTATCTCTTCTTAAGAGGCTGCCACCACCTGCGAGATTCACGTACATAAAAGTCGCATAGCGAAGCATCCTGCTGGACGATCGTCGCCATATTGGGGAAAAGTCGATCGGACTTTTTCTCCCTCGCGAGAGGCCGGGCTTGCGTTCGTCTTTTATTCACCTCTCGTCACGTTCCCGACATTATCCCTCGAGCTTCGTATATGACGAAGGGACGAAACTGCCAACTTCTTTCGTGGAGGTTATTTTCTGGGCTTCGATGCAAAAAATACGATCGCGGGGCTCGAAACTCCCATGGGCAAGTCTCGGCTGAGAGACGAGGAGAATAGAAGTTTTACCTGTGGGGGAGAACCGGAGGGTGAAGGGGCAGGAGGGAAGGGAAGAAGTCCATGGACGAAGGGCATGGTAAAGAGGGAGAGAAAAGACAAGAGCAGAGCGAGGGAAGGAAGAAAGAGAGGGTTGTCCTGGAGGAAAGAAAGAGAAGGGTCAAGGAGGAAAAGAGAGAGAATGAAGCGTGTACAAGAAGAAATGGATGGAAGGCAGGTTGAGGGGATGAGAAGGGGATATCAAGAGCGGACCTCCCAAGTTGCGCTGAGATGGCGGATCATCATCGTCGCATCAGCCGTGAGCCGAATACTTGAGAAGTTGTATTAACTTTTCACCAAGTCGACTGTGTCCCCATTGCCACTGCCAACCCAATTTAGGAATTGAAAACATGTTTGGCTAACTGGGAATAATGGTAAAAAATTGTTTTCTTCAAGATGTCATTTACTTTTATTCAGAGACCAATACGGAACACAATCCAACAGATAAAAACTGCAAAATAAAGATTGAAGGATTTTTTAGAGATACTAAACAGTTTAGTGTCAGGAAACAAGAAAGCAGAAGCTTTTCTGGAAAACTAATTGAGAGAGGAAAATGTCATATGTTTGGCAAAGCATTCCGGACACGTCTAATAAAGCCTTAGGTCTTTCATACATTCTGGGTCATTACACTGGTCAAAGAAGCTCGAGGGGTTTACGGCGATGGATGATATTGGACCAACAGATATTAATTTTGGGGATGTACGAGATATTTCAAGGCTGGGGATTCCGATCCCCAGGCGTGTAAAGGGAAGATAAGACACCATGCGCACACTATGTAATCAATGGCTGACAGCGGTGTTATAACGCTCATGACGAACAACGTTCTGAGATTGCAAACTATATTCACCTTCCAGGCGTTTTGCAATTATTCAAACTCGCACCTGATTGAGAAAACCATTTTTGATCTCCGCAAGCAGAAAAAAAAACACATTGGATCTTTTGTTTAAGATCTAGAAATTATTATGTAAATAGCTCACATAACGATTCTCAATGTATAAAAATAAAAAATGTGCGCTGAAGAAACTAACTTATTGAAACAAACTTCTAAGCAAATCAGAGGAAGTGTACTTAATGTGTTGATATCAGAATGTCAATCGAAGATATATAATTTTGGAACTGAATTAATAATTGGGAATGTAGAATTGAAGGTATGAAATGTAATGTTGAAGAAGAATGTAGAATCCAAAATGTAAAATCGAAAATGTATGAAATTTAGAATTTGTATTTGAGGATGTAGAATATTTTATATGGATTTAAGGGTGTTGGAACATTGCCATATCCTTAAGGGCCTTAAAGAGATTATGAAACCGAAGGTGATAAATTGAAGATGTACAGTTAAAAACGTATAATTGAGGATAAAAATTGATGCACAATCGAGAATGTCTGGATGGCAAGTAAGGACATTTAATGAAGTAGAATTGAGGATGCAGAATTATAAAAATGAAAAAATGAGTATGTGCACTTGAGGGTGATACAAGATGCAGATTTCAAGAAAAAGATTTCTTGAATTAATGATATTAATGATAAACGATTAAACAATTAATGATAAACAATTGATGCAAAATTACGGATGACAGATTCAAATTGTACAATTGACGACAAAGAATTGATGATATATAATTGATGATGTAGAATTGGGGATGCAAAATTACAAATATATTGAATAGTAATTTCACAGCAATCAGTCTGATGCTTTTTATATTGTGAAATAGAATGCATATGGCAGCAGAAAAGAATGGTCACGCTTCGATGTGAGCGGTTGCTTTACGACTTTTCGCGTAAATTGGAGAATTGTTAAGTCAGTGGAGTTAATCAAAAGAATTGTGTTGAAAGTGGGCGTTCGTTAGAGAAATGGAACGCGGGAAACCTGACACGCCTGTCGGACATGCTCGGACAGCTAAAACCCTTAATAAGGGGCGCAACCCCCTAGACAAGCCCAAATCCCAATGGGTTCTTTTCTCGGGATGGCGCCTGCTCAACATCTGTCTCCCATGTTGGAAAAAAAATGAAATTCTGAACGTTGTTAAAGAAAAAGGCTATATTTTTTCGAATGGCAGATCCTAGAAAGCAAATCTGATTCGGACGGATAGTGACTTCTAATTAGATTCGGCCGCAAGCGTCGTAAAGATCGATGTCAAAACGTGCTCGGAAACGTGTCTTATCTCGACTTATTGAGCTGACATACCAGAGCCGAAAAATGTTTGAATTCTCGCCACTCCTTTCATACGTGAAATTCAAATCTCCTTCGTTAAAGTTGACATTTAGTTCTTTCATCACCACGACTTGCAAAATTCTCGCCGTTTATCAACGCTTCCGTACTCGTATATTTCCGCGCGAAAAAAGGGAGAGATAAAGAGAAAGAGAGGGAGAGAGCGAGAGAGATGTGGCAGGTAGATCGCATCTAAATGAATATATTCATTGTAAAAGTCACTCCTACTCTAAGCCGCGCATGCAAAGAATACTGCTATAAATATTGATGATCTTTCATGCCGAGACGTTGTTTTCAGTCGTGACCGTCTAATGGTCTAATCTATTCCCAAACGTGACCCCACAGCGCAGTGGTTTCTGTGCTCACGGTGCATCTAGATATACACTTGACGTCGATATTAATGTCTTTATTAGCAATCGTCCGTCTCTCTTCCTTGCCCAAGTCTCACGAAGTTTCAGAATGAAATTGTGGAATGGATCAATAAGGTGTGAGTGTTTCCAACAGTTTAGCAAAAAAGAATAGTTTTCTTGCTAGAGTCACAGAAAATTGGAAGTAACTTCCTCAGTCGTTGGAAAAAATTTAATTTACGCAACTAAATCAATTTCTTTTCTTAGTTTTCGGAATTAATAGATAAATAAGCAATAGAAAATTCAGCTCACATTGAACGTTATATTTTTAAAATATTCAAACGAAGATTTTCAATTTTCTGATACTTTGCATTAAAATAAAAGCATTACAAAATGATAATGTAGAAATGAGGATATGTAACCGAGGACTTCAAGTTGAGCAAGAAGTGATCAATTGAGATTGCAGAATTGTTGACGTAGAATTAACGATAGAAATTCGCGAATATCAAATTTAAATTTGGGGTACAATGTAGAATTGAAACTATGAAATCAAAGTAAAACTTATTTTGTTGAGTATGTAAAGAATGCAGCATTGTAAATGATAATTAAAGGTGGCAAATTTCAGATTTAGAATTTAAAATTGGGTGCAGGATCATAAAATTAAAAGACGTAAAATTTATGATATATAGGATTATAAAAGTAGAACTGAGAATGTGATATAGAATAAAAAATTAAGGATCTAACGTTGAGAAGAAAAAATTAAAGATGTTGAATTGTAGGTGTAGAATTAAGAATGTAGAACTGAGGACGTAAATAAAGAAAAAAAAATATAAATCTGAAATTGAGTATATAAAAAATAAAGATGGCGAACTGAGAATTTATAATTGGATAATATAAAATAATAAGGTAATATGAAAAGCACAAGACTTCATAGAAAGTAAGACTGATGGTACAGTAGCATGTAAATTCGAGATTTAAAATGGCGTATATGATATAAAATGGAAGATGAAGAATTAAGAATGCAGAACAGGGTGGTCCAAAAAAATTATTTTCGAAAAAAAGGCAGGACATCCCTCATTTTGTGAGGTTCCGGGAGAAAATAATTGCGTTTTTAATATTAACTTATTAATATTAACTTATTATTAACTTATTATTAATTTAATATTAATTAATATTTTAAATATTCAATATTATTTAATATTAAGGTAATATTAATACGTGCTGCCAAGGTCCCGAAAATCCCATGAGATTAACATGGGCAAATTTTTGTTTTCAGAAAAATGAGATTCACGTTTTAGGGTTTAAGCTTAGCTTGCGGGAGATCATCTGAATCTTTTGGGGAGTCTCCAACGAGTAACTTCCGCTAAATGACTTTGAATTATTATTATTTTTTTTCGACAAGTATTTAAGCATTTGAGAACTAATTTATAACTGTTTAAACAATTTCTCTTTGTTTAAATAATTCTTTTTCCCAACCAACTCCCTGAAAGGTACTTTCTTTTACGTTTAATCGGACAATAATTAGTCATTGGCAGGAGGACTACCTTTTGTTTCAAGCATTTTTAAATTGTTTAAACAATTAAATATTATATATTTGTAAATTTTTTTTAAAAAAAGAGGTAGCTAGAATTTTAAAAATTTCCCATTTGTTTAAACAATTTTTTCTGAAAGAAATGTTTGAAATTTATCTTTTTCTGTAAATAATCCAGTAATTTGTCATTTTGAAGAGAAATAATTTTTGTTGAAAGCATTATTCAATTGCTTAAACAATTTATTAAACTTTAATTGTTAGTTTTGATGAAAATGTGATAAAAGTTAGTTGTTTTTTTCTAAATTTGGTTAAATATATGGCTTTAAGCCCATTTAAAAAAAACTAACTTTTTATCACATTTCCATCAACTTTTATTACATTTCCATCAATATCCATCAACATTTCCGTCTATAAACAATTGAATAATGCTTTCAACAAAAAATATTTCTCTTAAAAATGACAAATTACCGGCTCATTTACAGAAAAAGATAAATTTTAAACATTTCTTTCAGAAAAAATTGTTTAAACATATAGGAATTTGTTATAAAATGGAGCACCGACATCTTAATGATGTAAATATTCAGTAATAAGCGACAAAGTTAACCAAATTAGAAAAAACAAGAGATTTCTACCTCTTTTTAAGAAAAAGTTACAAATAAATAAGATTCAATTGTTTAAACAATTGGAAAATGCTTGAAACAAAAAGTAGTCCACTCGCTAATGATTAATTGTCCGATTAGACATTAAAAAGTACCTTTCAGTGAGTTGGTAGCGGAAAAGAATTATTTAAACAAATGAAAATTGTTTAAAAAATTGTAAATTAGTTTAAAAATACTTAAATACATGTGACTTGTCGAAAAAACAAGTAGTGGCCAAAAAATAGAAAAAAGCTCATATGTGTCCATTTCAGTTTTTTTGTGCATTTTCGTGACTCCGTAAAGGGGGGGGGGGGGCAAAATTCAAAGTAGATTAGCGGAAATTACTCGTTGAAAACTCCCCAAAAAATTCGGATAATCTCCCGTAAGCTAAGTTTAAATCCCAAAACGTGAATCTCATTTTTCTGAAAACAAAAATTTTTCCACTTTAAGCTAATGGGATTTTTGGGAACCTTGTGGCACGTGTTAATATTTACTAATTTGAAGAAAAAAAACGCTTATTATTTCCTCCGGGAATTTCACAAAATGGGAGGGGGATGTTTTGCCCTTTACCATCAAACAAATTTTTGTAATGCATTTTTGTACCACCCTAATGTAGAATTATTGTAAAAAGTAGAAGTAATGATGAAATGTTCCTAACATAAAATTGAGGATTTACAACTTTAGACTTTTTTTGTGTAGAAAGAAGTAACATATAGGATTTGGAATTGTGAAAGTAGAATGCGAAACGTACAATCAATGCCCTCAGATTGAGGATGTAAAATTGAGGAAATATAATTATGGAAGTAGACCTGTGGCCGTGAACTGAATGTGCAAAATTAAAGATGTAAAATTAAAAGCATATATGTACAACCTAATAGAAAGTAAGTCTGATGTCATAGATTTAAAGATTAAATTGGGGATTTGAAATAAAATTGGAGTATGGGTCTGTAATCTGATCACCACACTTCCAAAATAATATAAGAGCAATTGGGGATTTGAAATGGCGGATATGATGTGAATTCGAATGTGAAGAATGCAGAACATAGAATTGTAAAAGTACAAGTAATTATGCAATATTCCGAACATAAACTTCAGGATGTGAAATTATGGATGTACAATTGATGTCCTCAAACTGATGATATAAAATTCAGAAAATATAAATGTGGAAGTAACAATGAGGTGAACGCCTAGGATGTTAAATTATGGATGTACAATTGATGAACTCAAACTGATGATATGAAATTCTGAAAATATAAATGTGGAAGTAAAAATGAGTGAACTGAATACAAAAAATGAAGGATTCAAACTTAAGAATTCAAAATCAAAGATGTCGAATTAAGGATCCAAAATTTATAATACAAAATCCACATAGTAGAACCAACATTGACGGATCGTTTTTCGATATCAAAACTGAATCAGAATCTCTGCAGCGTAGAGGAACACGCAAGTTTCCTTTCCTCAAGACAATAAACATCCATGCTGAGAGCAAGATAGATCTACTGAGATCTTAGAGCAAACTGAACCGTTCCACGTTAATTGGTACGCGTTTGATTCTATCGGCGAAGGATATACGAGCCCCGCGATTCCGCAGGTGTGGTTATATCTAACTCGACCAATCTCGCCGATTTCATGATAAACATAAAAAAGGAGAGACAGTGGCTTGCAGAGTCGTGGACTTTGGACTATCGAGGATCGATTGCTCACGAGGCGTGCATAGGCGAGGACGGGGTCGAGTAAAACTCGCGGGGCCACACGTGATCATATTGTGCCCATTAACATGGCGAAAAGTTGCCGGCCCTGAAGCAGAGAGCAGCAACCACCAAGCCTTTAAGCCGTGGCGGGAAGTTTCCCACTGATCCTCGCCGCGCGAGCTTAAGCCCCAGGATTCCGGAGTTACTGCCATCATGGCACACTATGCACCACCAGCGATATATATAAGTATAGTTGGGTAGAGAGTTGACTATACGCGTAGCCAGTACCTAGCCTTCATTCCACCCCCAACCCTCGCTTCAACCCCTACTGGATCTACTGCCTCTCTCTTGCTCTTTGCTTTAATGGCGTCTATCTGTCTCTCTTGCTCGATACGCGCTCTCGTTGCTGAGAGGTGCAACCACGATCTAGTGCATCCCTATCGCGACAACGATCGTTCTCCAAGCTACGGTAGCTGATATTTATGACTGTGGCACGGCGCGATGTTGAAGTAGTTAAATTGCCGATAATAAATGTGCATTCGTGGAGTGATTACCGGCGTACCGTACGGAAACAGTGAGGTACCAAGTCGATCGTTTATTTAGTTGATTGTATCGAGAAAGTCAAATGGAGAAGTCTCTTCATTAAAAGGGAATTTTGAATCCAAGAGAAGGGAACTTCTATGAATGTGGGAAAAGGAGTGATTACGCCATTCTTAAACTTTTGTAGATTGCAGATCCTCTGAGAAAACATTCCTGATTCTCTCTAAATGGTTTTGGAATTTTTGTAGATAATTGAAAATTTGCACTGCTGATTAAAATAAGACATCCGACAAGATGTCTTACAGATGATCTTAAAAAATTAAAGGGAAATCGTTTAAATATTTCTGAAGGCTTTTAAATTGTTTTGCAGATGTCACAAGATGTCTTGCAGATGATTTTAAAAAATTGAAGGGAAATCGTTTAAATATTTCTGAAGGCTTTTAAATTGTTTTGCAGATGTCACAAAATGTCTTGCAGATGATCTTAAAAAATTGAAGGGAAATCGTTTAAATATTTCTGAAGGTTCTCTAAATTGTTTTGGAATTTTTGTAGATAATTGAAAATTTTCACTGCTAATTAAAATAAGACATCCGACAAGATGTCTTGCAGATGATTTTAAAAAATTGAACATTTTTAAATATGTCTAAAGGCTTTTATAGGAACCAGAGATCAACAGTGTTTGGTATCTCGAGAATTTAATATTTATTGAAGGTGTAGAATTTAGGATATAGAATTGCGGATTGAAAATTAATTTGTTAACTAAATCAATTTATTTACTTATGCTATGGAATTAATAGATATTCAATCGACAGTTCAGTTCTCACTGATCGTTATAGTTCAAAAATATTTGTAAAAAAAGATTTTCAATTTTCTAACACTTTGCATTAAAATAAAAGCATTACTGGATGATAATATAGAAATAAGAATATTTAGTTGAGGATAATGGAATATTCAGGATCAAGGATTTCAAAAGCTGAGGGAGGAATGAAGAAATGGAAATGGATGTGTCAACAAGGATGCAAAATTGAAGATTTGAAATGGATGACGTGTAATTGAGGATGTTTAATTGATGAGGTAAAATTGCGGACATGGAATTGATGAAGTGAAATGGAGAACGTTGACTCAGCAGATACCATTAACTCTGAACACTTTTACGATTGAATTGTTCTTGCTTAAGGCGTAAACGAAGGTCTGTTTTTTTACAGATTTTTACAGTAACCACGATAATTGATGATGCAGAATTGTGGATATATAATTGATGATATGAATTAGAGTATGTTAAGTTGAGGATTTAATATTGATACTGCGGGTTAAGGGTGAAAAAAATGTATCGTAGCAGAAATTGCTACAATATAAACCGATCGTAGCAGTTTTTGATACCGTAGCAAAAATTGCTGTGGTGTAAATAGGTTCTATGACAGATTTCAAGCTCCCCCATAAATTCAGCTTATGGGAATCGGTTAAAAAGTTTTTCAGGAATTACTTGAGAGCCCACTCTGCTAATTCTCAACAATTTAAAATGAAGTGTTGAAAATATTAACCCGGACGTCGAAAAGCTCCTTTTCAGGAGAATCACCCATATATGATTAATGACGTAAATTGAAGAATATAGAATATAGAAGGATCTTGGTTGATGAGATTCTTCCAACTCTGAACATTTTTCTGAAATTGTTCGTGACTAAACGGAAGACAGCAAACTTATTCGATCTCTCTGTAATAAAGCACTCCTCGATCTTTACGCCAGAAGTAACGAGCCGGGAAAGAGTTGTTTCCGAAGTCATACTTCATGGACGAAGAAACGAAGGATGACCACGAAAGAACTGAATGCAGTAGACGTAGAAATGGTCAGACAGAGTCTACGATCGCGATGACCCTTTCAAAGTTGAACAAGCTCTGTGTACGAGTGAGGTGAATGAGACTTTGGAGTTTTAAAGAAGGGATATCGTAGCAACGAATCGCAATACAAGTGGGAACGAGAACGGTTGCTTAACTCTTCTTCTTACGATCCAGAGACTTGACTTGAATGACTCTTGGGAACGCTGAGTGGGCATGCAAAGTGTGTCCAACATCGGGTCGCACTATCATTATGAAGTTGCCGGACGGGTCCGATCGACACGCCGGTCCAAAGGTCAGTCCAGAAGGGTTGCCATTATCGCGGTCAAACGGGATCAGTCCAATTACACGACGCGTCATTAGGGTTTTACAGCGCAACTCTCTTGGAGTCTTTATAAAAGGGTTTTCGACCCCAATCATATATCGTTACCGGAGATGGAGTTAAGGGTACTTAAGGGGAGAAAAAAGTAGTTAAGGGCAACGAGGAATTCACAACAAGCGATCTATAGGGTCAAATGTTAAGATCAATGTCAATTTTTACTTGAAGATGTATATAATATAAAACTCGAATAATCTAGGATTGTGTAGGGGAAAGTTGCCTAAGACGAGGCCCCTTCTACATTTTCCGAAAATTTTCGATTTTAAGGAACTTCAGAAGCAAAAGCGATTATTGACATCATAGTTTGATGTTTGCTTTACAAAGTTCATACGCCTTAAGGTTCAAAAAATGTTTAAAAGGCAATGAACTTTGATGTTGAAAAATATGTATTTGTCCCGTTTTTGAAAACCCGGTATCCTAAGACGGGCCCCTTTTAAAAATAAAAAAAGCTATGTAATTAAACACTAGATATTGATAAATTTTATTCGTAGCATACTGTTTAAACATATTCTTTACATTTATGGCATATTAGTTATGCAAAATACATTATAAAACGTAAAATAAGCGTTAAATAAGGTCTAACAGAAAATAAGTGTAAATAAAGTTCAAGGACTAAATATTTATGAAAAGTTGTAAAATTTCAAATATTATTCATCTTAGATCAAGAATTTACTGATATAAATCGAAAAAGCAACATATTTTTAAAAATTTCTTATTTATGATGTAAAGGCAATAAAGAGGTTAGGTTTAGGTAAAGTTACAACTGATTGGTAGGAAAAGCAGATTTCGCTTTAACTTACATTTTTCTAGCCTAACCGGGACTCGTCTTAGGAATTTCACATGATCACAATTTTTAAAATATTTTTATTAAACAGCATAAATATTAATAAAACGTAAGTACCAATTGTAAAGTTTACAAAATTATCTACCAAAAAAAAACTTACTCCTTCAAATCATTAGAAGCTATTAAATCACAACTTCTAAAACAGGAAAAAGTTTCGTTCTCTAAAGTAGAAAAATAATTTTTCCTTTCTATTTTTCTTAATTTACTTCCAGTGCAGAAAAAAAACTCTTTCAAAATAACTAGAATTCTACTGAGCACTTATTCGCATGCGTAAATGATGACTATAATGTTTTCGTACAAAAATATTAAGCGTGGCCCGTCTAAGGAGGGGGCTCGTCTTAGGCAACTTTCCCCTATGTAGATGCAGATGTAGAATTAAGAATATGGAATAGCTAATGTAAAATCCAATAAACGAGAAAGAATCTAGAATTAGTCATTTAAAATCAAGGTATGGAATTGAGGACATTGACTCTAGAATCTGAAGTTTAAGGTGTCGAATTTTGTATCGTTAATGAAGGATGTAAAAGTCAAAGTAAAGACTTGAGAACATTTTAATCAAGGATGTTAAACCGTGGGCAAGAAATACGGGATATAAAGTTACGGACATGAAATTTAACATGTTCTATTAAGAATACAATTCTGAAGAATTATTACTGAAGAATCGAAAATGAAGAGTCGAGGATGTGGAATGTGAGCGTAAAATTAAGGATGCAAAATTGGAGATGTCAAATTCTGGTTCTAAAATTGAGAATTGAAATAGAAAATCCAGAATCGAGATATTAAATTTGTCACTGTCGAATTGAAGAAGTAGAATTAAAGGTATGATATTTATGATAATTACAGAACATGTTCTATTAAGAATGCAATTTTGATAGTACTGAAGAATCGAAAATGAAGAATCGAGGACGTCGAATGTGAACGTAACATTAAGGATGCAAAATTGGAGATGTCAAATTCCGGTTCTAAAATCGAAAATTGAAATAGAAAATACAGATGAATTATGTTTCTTCCATATCGGATGGATTGACTTCTGAAAACTTGGGCTAGACAAAATTTAGAAAATACAGAATCGAGATATTAAATTTGTGACTTTCGAATTGGAGAAAGTAGAATTAAAGGTAGTATATTTATGACGATTGCAGAACATGTTCTATTAAGAATGCAATTCTGAAGAATTAGTACTGGAGAATCGAGGATGTCGGACGTGAACGGAACATTAAGGATGCAAAATTGGAGATGTCAAATTCTGGTTCTAAAATTGAGAATTGTAATAGAAAATGCAGAATCGAGATATTAAATTTGTCACTGGTGAATCGAATTGAGAACTAAAGATTTTGGCTGCTTTAACTGCTGATATACAATTGAAAATACAAAAGTAAGAATAGAAAATTGAAGATTCGATATTGGAGAATGTAAAATTGAGGAAGTAATACAGCATATCAAAATGAAGATGTAAACTTGAGGATTAAAACGATTAACATGACTAATTGATCCTACTCAACTCATTAAAATCAATTGGCATTTCCGAACAGACTCATTTCGTCGCGAGGTAATTTCCATAATTCCTAATGGATTCGTGATTGGAAAATTGGGTAAATCGAGTGCAGCTTGATCTCTGGGACGCGCCTAGCGAGTGACGCGACGTTTAATAAAATCGCCGGGAAATCGCCGACGATCTGATTACATTTGCATAAAACAACGGGTCGCTCGCCATCGATACTCTAGCGGGGTAAACCAGTGCGGGAGCCGGTGGCTAGCAAAATAAGAGAACGTTAAGCAAAGCCCGAAGGGAGGTTCGAGAAAACAAAAAGTCAATGAGAGAGTAGGTACGCCGGCGTCGCGGCGCCTAGGCTCGATCCAAGAACCGACTCTACCCTCCCTGGGAGAAAGAGGGTGGGAGGAGGAAGAAAAAGAGAAAGAGGGCTGTACATCGTGGATCGCATTCTCGGCACTGCAGCTCCCTAAGCTTCATGCAAGGCAAATCAACCTCCAGAAGGCGAATGCTATTCCCGGATTGTGCCACCAGACCTTTTACTTATATTTAAATTTTAGTTGGAAAGGGCAGATCCGACACGATCACACGATACTCATACCTACTACTTGCATTTGCAGCCCGCTTAAGTGGCTGCCTAACCCAAATGGAATCGGGATACACTTAAACAAATTGCACCCCTTGGATAAATCATTGGAAACTCTGGGGTTGATTTGCATAGTATCGAAATGTTATGGGACATCGATTGCTACTGGGGTCTAAAATCAGGATGAGCATTTTCGTGATTGCCTATATGTTTTAACGACAGATTGAAACTTTGGAAAGTTCACTGAAATGGAAGGAACTTTAGGGGTTTCTTTAATTTTGAAGAGAAATGGATATTTCCTCTGATAAGTTTAGTGTTTCGTAAATAGTGGTTTTGTTCTTAAAATAAAAGTCACATCAAATGGTTTATAAGGATCTATTTTCTCCGTGGTGTAGTGATTAAAGTAAGATCAAATGCGGTGGTGAGCACGAGGCGGAACTCCTGGGGGAGAAAAGAACCCTCAGGGGTGACGGGCTGATCTATCGGCCAATAAACTGACACTGCCAGTAATTGTCCGGACGACCATTTGGTCGACGTTATTATTGGATTATCCGCGTTTTCTAGAATGGTACTGTCACGATCAGAGTCCGACTGTTCATAGAAAGAATATTTGATCGAGTCTCGTTCAAGTTGACGTTTATTTATGGTCTGATAAACTCGAATCTCTGATTTTGTAAATTATTCACATAACGGTTCCTGGTTCTCTTGACTCGAGATCTACTGACAAGTTTTTGGTCTGTCATGTTTCCGGAAACGCTTGGTATAAATTAGAATATTCAGTTATCCTCATTTAGAGGCTCGAAATTTCGAAATAATGTCATTATTGTAATGCTGTCACTATTTTAATTTTGCTTATATTTTATTCTTGCCATTATTTTCTTTTTTAAATAAACGAAATACCGAATGAGGCTAAACGAGACAAAAGTAGTTTAAGAACCTGTCACGAGCTTCCAGATAAAGTGCTAAACGACTGGCAGCTTCCAGATGCTGCTGAACATAAATATCGTATTCTCGTTAGCATTCATCTGTCAGCCACTTGACTATGCCTTACTCTTTCTGCTAAAAAGGATAATCAAAGAACTGGAGAGTGGAGGATCGCATGCGTTTGGAAGATAGAATTCATGTATCGTTTACTAAAATATTCTACAGAGAAGTGAATTGAAAAATCTTTTATGATTTGACTTTTGAAAAAATCGATTCTAAATCAATGGCTGCAACAACTTTAGAAACATAAATTAAAAATTGATCAATAGAGAAACGCAAACAATTCTAAAGACAAATGAAAAGACGAAACCTGAGATAGGGAAAATATAATGCAAAGAGGGGATGCAGATAATAAAAGTGAAATTTCGGAAGTAGTTTCTAAAATCCCTGCAAAAAATGGTCCGGGGTCGAAATGCCAAGTTCAAGATGTCGAAAGCAAACGGCATACGGTTGGTTCGACCGTTCGCACGGCCCCTCATAAATTCATTCCCTTCTCTATTTTTTTTTCTCTCGCCTTTTTCCCCGGAACTTCGGGGATATGCTCTGAACATGGTGAAAGTTACAAAACAATGCAAGGAACGCAAGGAGGCAAAAAAAAAAGAGAAATCGGACAGGAGAGCTTTTCCTGTCGAGACGCAACAAGGGGTGTGTAGAAGGGGGTGTTGTGAGACAAAGTGCACTTGAGTAGGGTCAGGGATTTACAGGAATAAAAGAAAGTTCACGAGATTCGAAGTGACTGGCCTGCTGATTTAAAATTATATTACGGAGTTGCATCTCTCGGTGTCATTATTCAAGTGTCCGAGCGCAAGAGGTTAAACGCGCAAAGCTGCTGTCGAGAAGATTAGTGAAATGCAAGAGCAGTACGAATGGGGCGGCGAACCCTTTGTAGAGTAATGAATCTTTAACGCTCCAGAAAGCGTTAAATGTAGCGGTGGACTTTAAAAAAAAAGATAAGTGAGAGACCGATTCCTTTGAGAATTACTTCAATGGTCTTTGTAATGTAAACTGGGACTTAGAAACTGAGATTTATTAACGAATATTTATTCTAGATGTTTAGGACTTTAGGTTATACAGCCGGAATTTACTTTTGATTGTAGCAAAATTACAAATTTAGATTGCAAAAAGTCTGCCTTTTCTTGGAATGAATTACTTTATTTCAAATAAAGATAATGCAGCATGAATTTAAGTATCTATTAGCAAAATCTGTATCAGAATTATATTAGAATAATACACGCATGTGAAACAGATTATGTAGTGCGGTCATAGAAAGTCGTTTTTATCATGCTACTAATAAATTAGAAAGATGAATAACAATTAATAATGCGTAATCAATACCGACAAGATTTTAAAATTATACTAGTCTTCCAGTTGAAATTTTCTTTATTTTTTTCGCCAACATTTTATTCATCAAATTTTTCAATTTTTCAATCTAAACATTTTTTACATGATAGATTTTTTGTCATCTTTGATGTTTTTGATGGATTTAAACTGCTTTTCTCAAAATTAACAACAACAAAAAATTCAAAATTAATACACTCAAAAAATTTTCTGCTTAATGACTTAATTTCTGCTTAATTTCTTGATATTTCCAAGTTTTTCAGATAAATAAAAATTCCCTGATCATTCTAGGTTTTCCAGATGAGTAGATTTCCTGTGATAGTGACTTGGGGAATCCTCGAAAACATAACCTAACTAAAGATTTTTCCATCTTGAAACCACCATTTCCCTAAGATCGGTAATAACCCGGAAAGTTTTGAGACGCATGAATATTCGTCAAAATCCACTTGCCCTAATTTTCATTTGATCAAAATTCATGTTACTGAATAGCTATTTGCCATATAGTTTTTACATGAACCGTCAATTCACATGATATTTATTTGTCCGATTTGTCATTAGTCTTAATCTATATTTGCTATAAGTAATTCGAGCTATAATTCCCATTTAACCTAAGTCTCATTGATCCGAACTACTATTTGTCATCATTTTTATTTGTTCTAACGTTCATTTGACCTAATGTCTATTTTTTCGCAGGGTTATTAACTTTTCGAATATTTATTTTTTATTCTGTTTATTTATTTTTAACTATTTATTTTTCCAAATTAAAATTTAATCTAATTTTTCTGCCAGTTAATCCTGTGAAGCATACATTTTTTTATCAGCCCAATTTCAACGAAACTTGATACTCGGGTATTTTGGGGTCGCTGATTTCGAATCCAAAGTCCAAATTTGAAAATTCAAAGTGGCGGATCCAAAATGGCAAACGGAAAATCCAAGAGCAAATAACACACAGGCACAGTGACCGAATATTTACGAATAGTTTGTTCACTGAACGAGCTTTAAGCTAATCAATCAATTTTTTTGTAGTTTGAGTCCGCCATCTTGGCCCCGCTATTTTTAATTTTGATATGTTGACCCCAGATTCGTAATCAGTGACCCAAAAAAATCCTATATACCGAGCTAAAGCCAATCAGACGATTTTTTGTAGTTTGAATCCGCCATGTTGGCCGACCATTTTGAATTTTTATATTTTGACTTCAGATTCGTAATTAGCGATCCAAAAAGCCCCTAAATACCGAGTACAGAACCATTGAATTCATTTCTTTAGTTTCAATCCGCCATCTTGGATTTTGAAAATGTTCAAACTTTGACGCCAGATTCGTAATCAGCGACCCAAAAGACCCCTAATATCAGGTTTCTTTATATCATGTGAAGGTAAAATTTTTGCCTACACTACATTTCATATAAATAAAAAAATTTTAGTTTTTGGAGCCGTCATAGGGTAATCGATACAATTGTTGGCCTTCCCCCAATGATTGGCTTTTTCCTTAAAATATACTTAATAAAAAATATTTTCAAATAAAATTATTAATAAATAGTGCAAGATTGTTATCGGTATATTCTACACCATTTATTAGTAATTTTATTTGCGTACATTTCTCAATAAATGTACAGTTTGAAAGCGGCCAATCATTGTTTAAAGGGGTGTGATACGTTATTATGTTACGAAATACCGACAGGATATGAAAAATATTCGGCAATCCTATTTTAAAACAAACAAAGATATCAAGTTGAAACTTAAGAGAATGTTAGGAAATATGCATGGGCACATCTGTTGTGTCATTTTTTTTAAATTTTGAAAAAATATTTTTTTTAGAATTTTTCTTTCAAAATTTTGAAAAAATGACATAACAGATGTACCCTATCATATTTTCTATCATTCTCTTAATTTTCACTTCATATCTTTGTTTTTAAAAAAAAAAGAATTGCCGAATATTTTTTATAACCCGTCGGTAATTCATGACATCATAACGTATCACACGCCCTTGAGGGTGCCAATTATTGTATCGATTACCCTATTTAGTCAACCGTTAAAAATTTTGAAATTTTGACTTCAGATTCAAAATCAGCGGTTCAGGTTACTATTAGATATGAAGTTATAAAGAATTTGGAGTTACAGAGGTATTTTTTTCATTTCTAAAAGGTGGGACATACATGTCTCACCGTGCTTCAAAGGGTTATCCTAAAATTCATTTGCACGAATTACCATTTGCCATATTTTATATTCGTCCAAATTATCATTTAGCCTAAATTTAATTTGCTCAAATAACCGTTTCTCAGTCAATCAGAAA
The DNA here is from genome assembly GCA_037177015.1 of Euceroptres primus. NCBI lineage: Eukaryota > Metazoa > Arthropoda > Insecta > Hymenoptera > Figitidae > Euceroptres > Euceroptres primus. The sequence goes on along the minus strand of JBAGKK010000501.1, from coordinate 1,545,699 downwards.
ATTGCCGCAAAATTCTGATTATCTGAATTTGAATTTTGCGCTATTATTGTTAGGGTGGATGCTCTTTCGGACAAATAAAATATATATGTCAAATGAAAATTCTCTTATAGGGAGGTTATGGCACATGGTAATTCGGAGAATTGAAATGAAATTTCGCTAAGAAAGAAATTATGACAAACGGTAATTCGGGCAAATTAAATTTAGGCCAAATGATAATTATGACGTAGCAAACAGTTTTCGGTACATAAGGTCCAAGAAAAAATAAGAATGGATTTAAAAATAATTATGACAATTATAAAATACAGCAAATGACAATTTGGAAACTCGTACAAATAAATTTTAGGTTTACTGGCAATTCAGTCAACGAGAAATTAGATTAAATGTCACTTAGGAAAAATAAATATTATGGTAAATATACCTTCGGAAAACTAGAAATTAGGTCAAATGAAAGTAGAACAAATAGAAATTATGACAAATAACAATTCGGATCAATGAGACTTAGGCTAAATGGGAATTAGAGCAAATATAGATTATGGCAAATGACAAATTGGACCAATAAAAATTTAGTGAATTGACGGTTCGTATAAAAAAAAAACATTATGGCAAATAACTATACGAGTCTCTGAAACAGGGGCATATTGTTCATTCACATAAACAGTTATGCTTAGAATAGGGATAAAAGCAAAAACAGCCCAAATCCAAATACTTGGATTAAATTTATATCGGTTTGAGCGACGAGATATTCGTCATTGATCTCTCATTAGCACAGGAAAGTCTGGTGCGTGTACGTAGCAAGGTTGCGATGGATCGAAATGGAGGAAGAAAATAAATAATCAATGTCGGGCCGAGAGATCCCTCTGCGAGAGCGATCGGACGTCTCCTCCACGAAACCCAATTAAGAAATGTTTTGTCCGCCGCGGGACGGAGGGGTACAAGCAAGACGAAAAAGGGTGGAAGGCGAATAAGAGCAGGAAGATCGCAGAAGGCCAGGACCGATCGAATATCCCAGCATGAGCTCGAGGATCGAATCGGATCGGTATCGAGGTATAGATATACCCGTATAAGTAAGCGGCTTTCGCATAGGCGGCAGAACGGCAGCTGTTTGAGCCAGCAAATTAGTAGCCGGCGCGTGATTGGTCTGTTGCCGCCCCGTTTATATTGCAATGCACCGCGTGGTACGCCCGTAAGCCAGCTTGGTTGGTACCCTGAACGCGATCGCCCGATCCTTCCGCACCAATACCTACGCGTCTCTCGCAATTTACCCGCGATATCTTTATACCAGAATTTACGAGCAGATAATGATCGAGGGATGTTCCGGCATTTTTCGGCCAAATTATTATTATTTATATTACACTTGTGCTCGCTGGAAGGATATCTAAGTCAGGCACATTAATTAGTCCATGGGTCGATATCCGTGAAAATGACTCTATTATCGACCCTCGAGGGCGAAGGGGGACCAGTAGAGTTGAAGAACGACCTCTTAAAAAGCAATATCTCCGAAATTTTCATTAGCTCAACGGAGTTACAACTTGGTTTATTTTACTGAAAGCTGGTATCACTGATTTTTGGAAAGCAATCAAAGACGGACGGACGTGGCATTCCCCCATTCAAATTTCTCCACCTTATCAGACAGGATAAGGAATGCAGAAGGAAACCCCTTTTTATGTTCTTATATTAATTATCATTTCTTAATGGTATGAACTTGTGTGCTGCATGAGTGTTTATGCTTTTGTTTTGCATGAATGTGTTGTCTTAGATATTAACTCTTATATTTTTGAACATATGTGGGCCCACAATTTTAACCAATTTTATCAGTTCTTAATAATTTCATGTAATTCTGTATTCTTTCAGTGGTTCTTAGGACTTCTGGAGAGCCATCAAATATCTCGTGATACCTTTATAACTTTATATTCTTTCCCACTCAGCATCAATATTGTCATAATTCCATATCTGAAACGTAGCCATCCTTTGGAGACAATTTCCTAATCCTAATCCCCTTTCACATTTCCTTAAAGTAGTTTAGTCTATTCTTTCAGTGGGAAAAACCCACAACCTGGAATCCTGGAATTCCCGATGGGACTATAAACTAACAAAACTCACTTGGACGACCTTATTTTCAAATCTTAAGCTTTCGAAGAACAAGACCTTTCTTGGCTTATAGTAGGGTTGTGCAAAAACTTGACTCGCGCGAATCGAGTTTTTTTATCGAGTCGAGTCGAGCTGCGAGCTGTGAGTCAACTTGCAAACTCGCAAAACTCGCAAAACTTGAATGGTTCGCAAAACTCAAACGACTCGCGAAAATTCGCATGGCACCAAAACACTTACGTGGTTTGCAAAACTCGCTACCATTGTAGCGGATTGCAATAAAATTATTCAAAATACTCAATCATCAATATGAGGCTCGAGCCGACTCGCGAGCCTGAATAGCTTGCAAGCCGTTCGAGCTTTTTTGGACTCCCGAGCTTTTCCATGCTCGCGAGATTCTTTGGGCTCACAAGCTGTAAGCTGGCTCGAATCCGAAAAGCTCGATGGAGCCGAGTCCAGCTTGCGAGCTCGCAAGTTTTTGTGCACTCATAGTTTATGGCCTACTTGCCTCTCGAATAGCAATTCAAAATTATTTATGATCCTTTATGAGCTGTCCTCGTCTAATCTGGTCTTTCTGGTGAACAGATGATCTAGAGTCCCATCGGCACCAACCCTTCAGGTTTGGGTCTGGTCAATCTAGTTGATAACCTTGTCATGAACTACCTTGTATCTGAGTCTTTGCCACCCACTACTGTTTTCTTTCCACTTTTTCCTCTCTTCCTTCCCTTTCTTCTAATTCGATGAACTGTCTCCAAAAGGCGGACTTTTGCGGACTCCACCTTAATATTAGTAAGCACCTCCTTAAGCCTCAATCAGTCTCTGATCTGCTTGTTTTTGCCACGGGGGTGATGCTACCATAGTACAGCCGGGCAATAGAAATCAGCTAGCAGGAAAAAGTGGGGATAGGAAAACACCAATCGGATCCATCATTCAAACGACACTCAAACCTGACTGGTGCTTCTTTATCCTCACTTTTTCCTGCTAGCTATGACGTTCGTTACCGGAAGTCTCTATCCTAACATCATCCCCGTGGTTTTTGCCACTTGATTTTGGGTCTTTATCAAGTGCAGAGTTGGATCAACATTCACCCCACAAGTCATGTGGGGTGAATGTCGCTGGAAGCTCGCTTCCACCTTTGTTACGGACCGCTGACGTGTGAACAGTATCCCATGCCTTGATAAGTTTTCATCATCTTTCAATCCGCGAATACCTGAGTCTTATAACAGTTTTACCCGATTTTTCAATTGTAGAATCCGATAGTTTTGGATAGATAATAAGTGAAAAAGAATAAGGTCTTTTTGTCTTAGTTGTGTAATCATTGATCGCGTTTTTCAATTTAAATCTAGTATTGAACTTGCTGCTCTTCAGGATCGTCAGTTCCAGTTTGGTTTGTGTGTCCTTAAATAAATGTTTCTATTTTGTCCCAAATTCCTGTCTTTTTTCAAATTTAACCTTTTCCTTTCTCCGAAAATTCTAGGATTCACACAACGTGGGCAGTCTTCTACCCTCGATGGGACAGGAACTCAAAGGTTTTCTCTCTCAGCCGCTCGAGAGGGAAATCCAAATTTTTATTAACATGATTAATCGGTGCGTCGCTTAGCCGCGACATAAAATGTCCCGCTGGAATCGTAGTATTTCGTTAATTTGCACTGTGCCCGAAGTCTCGGGCTTTTATGACCGAAGTTCGGACAAGATGAAATTTCACGTTAAAAAAAGCGATTATTCAAGGCGGTATTCGTCGTAATTAAAACGTTCGAGGGCCCACGTTCGATCTGTACTGTTCCGGACAAAAAAGGAGGCAAGCGTGGAATAACAAGACGCGCCACGCAGAGTCGTGGCCATGACGCTGGCGTGCTGCAAATTACAGAAAAGCAAAGAGCGTTCGGCGATGTGCAGCTGCAATTAAATCACCGTGATGCTTTATGGTTCCCCCTGACCGAACGCTTCTTGCTCTCTCTTTTTCTCTCCTCTCTCCTTCTCTCTTTTTCCCTCTCACATTTACCTTCTCGTTCTCTCTCCCTCTCCTTTTCATCTCGGTACACGGGTCTTCCCGGAATTGAGAGAAAATAAAACGGAGAAGAGTTTGGCAGAGGAAGAGGGTTGCTGTCAGGGGAGAGGATAGAGGGGAAGGACGTCACGGAACTCATGCAGCGTGAGCGTAGCTAAGGCACGACTCCTGGTGCCTCGCGAGAAGCAGAAGGTATCTGCCTATCTCGATACGATACAAGCAGCCACCTATAGCGATGTAATCCCATTGGCGATGCAATCCGACGTACCGTGTGTACTCGACGGAACCGTGCTACACCAAGACTCCAAGAGGATCGTAAATCCTCACTAGCTGCCGTCACGAAGGTTCGAACGAACGAGGATTCTAAGCCTTATAGACTCCACTCCTCCAAGTTGCCATTTTGCAGTTCTGTACCCACGTTACGCGAAGGGGGCACATAGTTCTCTCTGACCCTCTTCAGTTCTCGAGTTCTACCCTCGAAATTCGATACTGATAAAGTCAACTTCAAAATATATAATACTGGTTCTGCTTTTAAAGAATGTATTATAGTTTCAGGACTATTCTGTTAACAGTGTTAACTATTCGTTGAGGAGGGAGACACAAACTTAGGTTGTAGAATAATTAAAAAAAGATGATTCTTTATATTTATAAATATAGATTGTCGAATATGGGACACAAATATAGGTTTTAGAATAATTGAAAAAAATGATTCTTCATATTTTTCTAGGATTGTAATTATTTCTGATGGAATATATAGTTTATATAATTATAATTATTATTTCGAATTTCGCGAATTATTTCTAAACGATAAGAATAACAATGAAGTTCAAGAGAGACTGCTCGATTTGAGTTTTCTTCCTGGACGTACAGAAATAATGAAAACTATTTATTTATTTTGATTAGGAATTTACGTTTCTCAAAGAGTTCATCCCTTGCAAAGAATAATTAAATAATCTTTGCAAATATAATTATAATTATTATTTCGAATTTCAAAAATTATTTCTAAAACGATATGAATGACAACGAAGTTCAAGAGAGACTGCGCTTAGCTTAGGGCCTAGCCCGATAAGCATGCGAAAAGTGTCCCCAGCACATATCAGGCTCAAATTGATGACACATGTTTGGTCACACCTGTGAGGCATGAAACTCCATTCAATCTTGACCTTTAAATCGCATTTTTTTGGAGTTATGGAGGGAGAAAGTAAAATTAAAAAAGTAGTTTTTCTCGAAACCGGCCGAACCGATTTTGATGAAGAAAATATATGTTTTAAAGACCCATAAAACTTTTTTAAGAATATTCTTCTTTTTAATCTGAAAAAAAATATTGGTGGAAAAAAAATTTTAATTTTCCAAAAACAATTTTTGAGTTTATGTTTTAGAGTGTCACTTTCAATCTTTTTTGCAAAAACATCCTTATATTGTCTACTTCAACATATTTTTTTCCAAATCGATGGGAGTGATGCGTCACGGTTAAAAAAATTTTAATTTAAAACTTTGTTTTCACCTATTTTTTTGACCAACAAATTTTTCAAAATTTTTTACAATTTTTCTATAAAATTGCACCATTGGTTTT
>JBAGKK010000501.1:1509523-1527991 GCA_037177015.1 Euceroptres primus | reverse complement strand
AAACAAGAACTTTATTTAATTTAAACAAAACATTTATTCAATCTAAATAAAAATTTATTCAAATCAAATAAATAAGGGCAAAAAAGAATTTGTTTGAATCAAACAAGCATTTGTTTGACCCCATATCAACGCTATAATTTGTTTAATTCAAACAAATTTTGTTTAAATCAAACAAATATTTTTCTGAGTGTGAAGAGTTTTATCCTCGACCTTCCGTCTTACGTTAGACGTTTGAATATCTTAGAAACGTCCACAAAACATCCCAGGTCATCGTATGAATATCCCAGGGACATAAAAATTTCCGGAATTTAGGGATATCCCACAAATATCTTTTGGATATCCTATGGATATAATAATTATTATAATAATTATAGACATAAATTGGATATCCCGCAATAATCCGTTCCTGTACGGAGTGTACCCGAGTAAAAATATTTCATGTATAAAAAGTATATAATTATCTGTTTAGATATGATTTAACTTTAAATATTCCTGTTCTTTTTTTTTGCTAAATGCCTTGAAACAGAAAAAAATCAATAATTCAATAATTCAGTTACATATATTTGTACTTAAAATTCTCATGAGAGGTTAAACAAGTTGAAATTGCTGCTAGAAGTGCACTCGTCTGTAATAAAATCAAGAATCAATAAGACTTCCACTGAAATCTGATAAATATTTCATAGCCTTTTAATAGAACTACAAACAAGTTACTTGTTTTTATCACTAAATTTATTACTCTCAGAGTTACTCATTCAACTCAGGAAGTCAGAGTATAAGTGTCACATTATCAAAATAAATCAAATTGGAGCACTGGCCGACATAGCTGACAGAACACAAAACATTTGTATAAAGAGATTGATATTATTTTAAATTGATACTGCCTCAAACTTGATGCCACGTTAAAGCCAGTTTAAAAATTATGATATTTCATTAAAATTAATAATCCCTTGTAGCGACTAAATATTTCACTGTCACATCAATCGATTAGATAATGGGATAAAGCCTTAATGTTCAGTGAGCAGCGATGTATTGCATAATGCATACATTACCACAATTTCACACACGCACTCATCGTTTATACGAAGACTATACTTTGTAACGGATGCTTAATGTTCTTCACTTCTTTCTCAGTATTCAATTATCGAATAAGCAGTAAGCTTAATCGACTACGGCCTTTTTCTTGATACTGCTTGCCGAAAATTAATGACAAATACTGCAACAAAGTATAATTAAACTTCGAGTGGAATTGTTTTGCTCTCGATGGAAGATAACGTCACCATTTCACGCGTCTGTAATTGAAGATTCAAGCTGATGTGCGATCGCACATTGAACTCTTCTCAGCTGCATGCTCATACATTTTATGCCTCATTAACGAAGGAAGAAATATTGCCTTTTTCGTAATTAGTTGGATAATGTTTAGAGCAGTTTAGATAAATATGTGATATTCAGAGCCACTAAGGTCTCCACAGAAAAGTTGTTATAGAATTACGTATGTTTATAATTCTCTTCAGAAATGACATAATATTTCAACATGATTAATAATTCGGTCAGTAACCGTGTTATTATTTTTTTTCCTTTGATGTCTTATTCCCACGATTCAGGTAAAAAACCAGAAATTATAATTTAAAAACTGGATTAGATAAAAATATATTTCTATATTATAAAGCATCAGAAATTGTGAGAATTTCTAAAATAGCTGAAGAAAGTATTGTAAAAAATGGTGTCATTTTAGCATTAGGATGCTCAACGACTTCTGGATAAACATTTGTATTTTACACCAGTGACTCAATTCACGAACTGTCTTTGTTATTATTACTGAATACTGACAAAGTCAAGTCCCAATTACACTAATTTCCCAACAGAAGCACTTCTAATGAGCCAATTTGTTTGCAGTAATTAAATGAGGTTATCAGAAAAGCAGGTGACGCTTCTAATATGTAGAATTTATGATCAGGAACCTTACTTCAGAAATCTTTCTTCACAAACCGAACTACAATGTGCAAAACGATTCATTATGAGTCTGGCATCTAACAACTATCGTACGAGCAATGAGCATTAGTTATGGTTTGAAGAATACTTGCTAGGTTTATAGCATTTCATTTTTAGGAACGTGGGAACCTTTGAACATCATTTAATAGTCAGAATCAAATGTATAAATATAAACCAAAAGGTGTGTTGTAATTCTGAAGAAAATACTATGTTATTTTGGCAATGGTGATAAAGGTTTTTCTCTAGCATAACAATACAACAACTTTGAAATTGAACATTACAACTAAGCAGCAATGTACAACTACACAGTAAAAACTAGCCTTTCCTTTCAATCCGTTATGCTTTTTTAGGTGTTCTAATATGATCTTTGGTTGATCTATATGATATTTGACCAACCAACCAACCAACTACTTTGATTCAGAAACCGTACTTCTTTTATTCAGGATTCGCGGACTAAACTGAAGTTGGACGGTTTTGTCACCCAAACTGTTTCCATACAGAATTTAGCTCTAAAAGCATGGCTAGTTTTTAGTATGTATAAAACGATTCTTCATTAAAATATGCAACAACCTACCAATTGAACGCCAAACAATAAGTTGAAGAATAACAACCAACTAAATAACTTTTGAATAACTTGCTCTTAACGAAATAAGACATGTACCTTTTGAGATAATAGTTGACCTGTACCTTTTGAGATAATAGTTGACCTGTACCTTTTGAGATAATAGTTGACCTGTATATTTTGAGATAACAGATGACATGTACCTTTTGAGATAACAGATGACTGCCGAGAATCAACATCTTTCTAAACATCAACATCTTTACTTTATGAAAACCACGAAACGGAGTGCTTTCGATTAGGTTAACATCTTTCACGAACGAAGTAACAAGATGAATCATTGTCAATCAATGCAAAACCCTACGAATCGAACACCAGCGGATAAATTGAAGATTTATTATTTTTTACTACAATGAACATCTTCCTTGTGAGAAGTCACCTAGAATTCACAACAGCAAATCTACACCACGTGATTTTCGAAAATCAGCATCTCTTTTACCAACAATTTTACGTTCAACCTTGAGTTTGGCAACACTATAGAAGATCGAGATCAAGTGTAATAGTTTCTCTTCCGAAAACCGGATGCAATGGATTCACCATGTGACATTCCTTGGCCTCGGGGACACGTGTGCCGCAAAATGTCTCTGGGAAGAAGAGGTTGATGGTTGTAATGTTCTGGGGGTGGTGAAGGTTTGCGTGTGGATTGGAAGGTAAGTACTCACGCATACGCAGCCGGAACCCAATGTATGCAGGAGCGAAGGATGCAAGAGTGCAAAAGCGAAGCAAAGAGTTAAAAGAAGAACGTTGGAACAGCATCCACTCATCACGCGGCGTGTAGCCGCTTTTACATAAGCGACCATGCCGCCCGGCGGCGAGACCGAACGCTTTTACAACTCAATGCGGGGCCTGAAGGCCCCTCGGGCCCTACCCCAGCCCAGAGTTCTATGTATATATGCATGTATGGATGTACGCAGCTCTTGTGACCCTCGTCTGTACGACATTGTTCGTGCATTTATATTCTCGCAGAGTGGCGCTCATTCACATTTCATGTGAGGTATAAAATATCTAGGAGCACCTACGCGATTGAAAAGGGGACCAGAGTCTGTGGTTTCCACCGATTCCTACCATCTTTGTTGTAGAAAGTCTTTTTGTTTGTTGCTTCGGAAGTGGCTGCCACAAAAAGCTCTCCAACCAAGCCAAGGTTGCGATGTTGGATGCAGTACGATGCACGTGTATACGGACTGATGCAGGTTATTATCGCTAAACCGATCGGCTCGTTAATAACTTCGAGGCACCTCTTACAAGCTCGTTAAGATACTTTTTTCGATATTGAAAGCGAATAATCATGGTAGCTGGCATTTTCAGGATTAATCACCATACTGTAATTTACAATCTAATTATGAAGGAAGACTTTTGATTAAATACGAGGAAAGTCACTGTACTCTAAAGAAAAATGAGAAAGTAAAAGAAGCGAGTTTAATTGAGAGAGGGCATATGTGAGAGTTTCAAGTAGAAACTCAAGGAAATTCAACCTCAAAATATAATTCACCAAAATTGTGAAGAAGTTTTAAAACCTGATTTAGGTTAATTGGATGTAAAAACTTCATTATGAAACCAGCATTACGCAAAAGTGTTTTGTACTCGTTTTGAACTGTTTTGTACTATTTTTGAACTGTAAGCAACTTAATTAGAATGCGAAGAAAAGTTATGAAGAATGCAAAGAGAAAACGTTTCGCCGATAAGAGGTACAAGCTGTAAACACAGGTAGGTACAATGTACCTAGAATATTACAAGGAGAGAGTCATAAGTCTTGAGTTCACAAGTCCCACTCTTGCAATCTATATGGAACCTAATCTACGGACAATATTCTTTTCGGTACCGCCAAACGTAGAAAATTCCTGACGAGATATGTAACACGAAAAGAAAGTTACTGACACGAAAAGAAACAGAGCGATTTCTCCTGTTTGAGTCTTGCCTCGTTTCACATTTTGACAAGCTGCACAAGCATAAAAACAGTTCCTTTTAAGTGATGAAAAATGATTCATCTTAAAATTCTATACTATTCAAATCTAATTTGCGGTTTCATTTATCTTTAAGTTTAGGTTCCTTTCAAATATATAAATAATAACATTGAGAAAGAACCTTTTTCGCATCAGGTTTCAGAAATAAAAGAATTGTAGCATCTCATGTATTTCAAATGTGCGACGTTAGAAAAGGTATCGGCCTAATGCCTAATGCCATTTGGATTGCCCATATCAACGGAGCTCTGCCGTTTCGTGACGAGGATTCAATTTCCTCGGAGAAAGGTGATTTTTAGGGAGGCAAAAAATCGATTGTGCCACAACGTTGTGCCATTCCCTTATCCTGGACGACCTCCCCAAATTGATTCTGAGCTTTTCGAATGCCACCCTAGATTCTAGAAAGAGAAACTCTGGGAAGACCTTATCTTCTGCAGCATCCCTCGTCCTTCTTATCCATTACGTTTGCTTTTCCCGTGTGTCGTTCGTCCTGTTCGTTTCTCCGTCTAACGAGCTCTGAGCGAGTTTCACTGGATACATAAGATAGCGTATCCTCGGCAGTGCTTGGATCGCGACCACTTTTAGTTCCGCCACGCAGATCAATCTTTCAATTAGGTGCAGATTTATGGGCGACAGGGCACGCTCCGAAGCACTTACACGCGTAAATAGGCAACCAAGATACATGCATCTGGTTTTCCGGTTTTTCCATAAAGCAACGTTTCTACCCAAGCCATCATTTGACTTCAAACGTGACGAAAATTTTAAGCTTGATCAGCTAACGTAAGTTGAAAGATAATTGTTAAAAGAAATAAAAAATTAAAGAACTTTTTACACTGGATAAGAAGAATTCGTAATTATTAACTTGAAATAATCGAATAGAAAAGCATGTAAAGAAATTCATTTCTTTTCACTGGCTCTCATTTCTATTTTGTTGCGATGCTTCAAAGCTTTACTTTGAATTTTTTGTGGTCATTTCTGAACCGCAATAGAGACTTCAGTCTTAGACCTATAATTTTCTTTAGAAAAAAAAAAAAAACTGATGCGGTTTTGTACATCAGTAAGAAATGCCTCGATAATTCTCCTTTTTCCTTTCCACTGTCAGCAACGATTGTTGCTCATATTTTATTATTGTTCATAAAGATGAGTAGTAATTTTAATATATATTGAGAAAAATAGATTCTAACGTTTAACGTCTTAAATGCTAAACTTTGGAATAGCCATCTAAAAGATATTAAGCCATACAATCTGAATGTTAAGTTTTAAAATCCAGAATTATAAAAATTAACATCCAGATTGTACGGCTTAATATCTTAGATCGCTATCCCAAAGTTTAGTATCCAAGATGTTAAACGTTAGAATCTATTCTTCTCAGTGTATTTTGAAAAATTAATATTTGAAATTGAATTATACGAACATTAAATTTGCTTTACAAGTATAATAAAAATACATTTTTTTAATCATTTCTTACAGTCCAGTTTATGGTGGAGTGATGAAAGAAAGTGACAGTGCATAAAAAAGATATGGAGCATTTATATTTTTATGGTGTGCAGTTTTAACACCATTTACATCACAGACCTTCAGATTAGATCATAATTAAATCCCATTAATGAACTTAATGTTAGATCTTACTGTAAAACAATTTTCTTGTAGATAAAAAATGTTACACGTATTTATTCTCTTAGCACATTTAATTCCCAGGGCACAACGAGGTTGGTATAAAGACAAAGATACTTTTGCTAAAAAGTATTTTTAAATTTAAACGAATATTTTTCACCTCTCTTCAGTTGAAGGTTACTTAAGCAATTAAGCATAAGTGACAATTAAATTAAAATATTTAAATGTCAATTGTAATAAAATATAAATAATAATTATTATAGATGATGGCTATTAAGCATTGTAATAAGTGTATTCTACAATAAATGAATATTTTATAGCGTATATAAAAACAATTGTGGCATATGAAAACTACAGTGTGGAATAGGCTCCAAATATAAATACTGTTTCAATCCACTTAACTTTCTATTTATAATTTGGGAATTAAAATATGGAAGCGATGACATTATTTTGCTATTGATCATAAGTTAAAGATTGCGTGCTGAATTCTTAAAAAATTGCGCGGTGTGCGAAATATAAATAATGGTCACGTGTGGGTTGAGAACAAGTTGCTGTTATCCGCGCGAGTCGACTATTGGCGTAACGATATAGCAACTTAATAATGTGCACTGAAGCCGGTAAAAATGTAATTGATGGTCATGTTAATATCAAATGCTTTATTCACATAATCGACAGTCTCGTATAAATGAGTGATAATTAAAGTTAACGTACTTAAAATTAAGTATTACTTCGAAAAATTTTACTTGCTTATTTAAGAAACTTGAAAACGTATTTCTTCATATAATCTCGATTTGATAAATTCTACAGGTTTCCAGAATTACGAAACGTGGCATTATTATCTACATATTTATATAACATAACAAAACTTTCTTTAAACGAATATGTTGACAATAATGATGTAAATTGTGAAAAAAATATTCGTTTGTTTTCACAAAAATTAACTAACTAATGCAACGAATTAATATTCTCCATTACTTAATATTAACATTTTGGAAATTGAGACAAGTTCGAGAAGAATTTAGTACAAGAGAGTTCACTAAATTTTAAATTAATTAAATATCAAAATAATAAGGATCTTATAAAACCAAAACATAATAATTTAATACAAAAATGGTTAATTCAGTGATATGTTTAAGAAATTTTGCTTTTGATTGGAGGTTATCTTGAAGAACTTTGTTCACTCAAGCGGCGCAAGCGCTTTGTCGGCTTCGGCGCCCGACGGTCGACTATTATTCGTAAAGAATCATCGCACTCGTCGCTAAAAATATCGTCGTTTCAGCTTTAATTTGTAATATTAATGTTAGCTACAAAACTGTCTTCACTGCACTTGCGAAAAAAGTTTGCGAGAGATTAATATTTTAAGAAAAGATTTAAATATAGATTTTCTTACAAGTGCGTCCTGATACAAAAGTGGTGAAATTTAACTCTTGAATGTTTGATATATTTGCGATGCAGGACAATTAAAAAAGATTTCTTTCGGTACTTTATAATGAGAGTAAATAAATAAAGTAAAGTTGAAATGATGCAATTATGTAATTAAAACAGTGTTTAAGTTGTTGACGTGCAATAACTCTATTTATCTCGACTAAATCGACATACCCATGGCAATAGGGAGACTAAAGAGCATCGTATTATTTATATCTTGATCATTGTGCTGAAGAGTTGCATCACACGCTAAACGAACATCCGCTATATTTAATTGTAACTTGTGAATATTTATAACTGACATTGTTCAGAACCTTTAACACTGCACACGTGCGAAACGTAATTGATTCGGCGGTATCAGAACAAAGTGATGGCATCCGGCGGAACTATTTACAAAAAATTATCGATAATTTATGCAAAAAAAAAACGTAATCAGATAAAAATATATGCTTATAATTTTATCAAAGACTGATAAAAATGTTTAAAAACTAATTTTTTTCAAAAAGTAATCCGAAATAATTCAATTTTAGTAAAATTCTTTAATAGATACATATCTACATATAAGATTACGCAAAAGGCAACCTAATACCTATATTTATATAATATCTTTTAATGCGTTATGATTATAACTCCACTATTTTATTTAAAAATATTATTTCTGCATATTGTAAAAGTATCATGTTCCTAAAAAATTTTATATTTAACGCTTTTTAGTTGACAAAAAATATAGTCAAAACGCAAAGACGTATCCCGGATCAGTTCCGTTCAATATTAGAAAATTTGCAAGATAAAGTAAAAAAGGATGGATAAAAAATAATATAAAACTGGACACTCAGCATTCTCATGCATAACCCGAAATTGGGTGCGCCACGTGTGCACGACCTTAAATCTCTTTGTCGCATGCGTCAGCTCAGACAGTCTCGCCATTACCACATCGAAAAAGGGCACAAGTGCAAAAACCATCAAGGTAGAAACTAACGAACCGACGAGGTATCTCGCTTCGTCTGGAATTGCCCCTTAACTCGGCAAAAAACTAGAAAAACAATATCGCATCCTCCGACAACGAAGCTTCCTTCAACCATCTCTTTCCATCAACAACACACCACGGCACGCACGCACATACGTTGGCGCATCAAAGCGCACATGTGCCTCACAGCCTTAAGATGGCCCCAATGCTTTCAGAATTCAAAACGAATTTTCCCCGCGTTTTTCAACGCCGAAATGCAGGTACGTACCCTTAAAAGATCCGAGAAGAAAGGAGCTTCCCTCGAGGCGCGAAAAGGGGCCATTTTCTTTCGAGAAACCGAAGAAAGGGGCAAATTTGAACCGTAAGAGGCTTACCGCTTCGGAACGGTGGCCATATTGGATGGTTGCCCCACCTTAAAACGCGGCTGCGCTGGTCGCGCCACTGCTGTCCGCTGCAGGCATCGACCGGTGTTTCTTTTCTTTCCCGTCAGCTCCCAACCGAGTTGTCGAGGACGCCATATTGCCTGCTCAGTCCGGCTTGCGCGTGACGCCCAGCGCCGCCTGCGACGAACCTCCTCCGATCGCCTAAGCCGTGGAGGCGACGAGGTCGACCGCGACGATGTCCATCCGGTCGGAAAAAACCCGGTTGGTAGTGCGTGACGTTTGAAATCGAAACGAGACGATCGCCGAGCCACGGTTTTGCGACGGTGCAGGTTCCCGTGGTGGAGTGCGGTAGTGGCGGCCATGATGGCTCTGGCGAGACTAGTCTCTGGGTCTTGGATTTCGACCCGAACCTCGTGCAGTCCCGTAAAACCATCAACTCGATCCGCGTACACCTACGCGCACAGTAGAGTCGATCCACTCCCCCTCCACACCCCCGCCCCCAAAAACACACTTCGCACCTGCACGTGCACCCCGACATCCGAACTTTTGTAGTTGCTTGTCTGAGTGTCCTTGTCTCTCTCTCATGCCTGGAATCCTCTTTAGACTTAGATATGTCTTTTTTTAGGCAAAAATGTGGTCTATTACAATTGATGGTGTAAAAATGGTTGTAACCTATGCCAGAATTGTTGTGGGCAGTGCAGAAGTATCTGAAGGCAGTAGAACAATCATTCAAGACATGAGTTTTAAAAAAGTTTACCCCTTTATCGAGATGTCATTGTCATGTCTTCAATTGTTCACTATAAAAAAAGTCTTGTTTTAAACCATAAATTGGGCGTATACTCCCACCAGAAAGTTTGAGTACATTATTATTTTTCAAAAATTTCTAACGAATGTGATATCTTAAATACCACTTCTTAACAATTTTTAACGATATTTCCTTAAAACGTATTTGAATCTGTGTCGAATAACCCCTATTTGAATTGTTTTCGATCACTCTGTAAGAAAATGTCTATAAAAAACAAGGTTTTTTGTCAATTTTAAGTTTCTAGAGCCTATTTTAAAAGGGAAATCCTGCACTTTCTACTGAAATCATCTATACTAATCTATAGATTTGTTGATAAACTTGTATAAATTTGGCAAAGGGTTAAACGTAACAGAAAATAACTTGAAAATTTTGAAGAATGGTTACTTTCGTAATAAACGGTAATAAAATTTAATAACTGGATAAATTAAGCTGAATGAAATAAAATTTAATAACTTCTACAATTTTTCCAGAATTTATTATCAAATCACTTAAACTTTTGTTTTTAAAAATAATTTTGAATAATGAAACCGTTCTTCAAAATTTTCAGGTTATTTTTTGTCGCGTTTAACCCTTTACCAAATCTATTAAAGTGCGCCAACAAATCTGTAGATGATTTCAATACAAAGTGCAGGATTTTCCCTGTAAAATGAGCCCTAGAAACTTAAAAAATGTGAAATAATTTTGGAGATATTTGTAATTTAAGAAATTGGCAAAAAACCTTGTTTTTTATAGATATTTTCTTACAGAGTGATCGAAAACAATTCAAATAGGGGTCATTCGACGCAGATTAAAATACGTTTTAAGGAAATATTGTTAAAAATTGATAAGAAGTTGTATTTAAGATATCACATTCGTTTGAAATTTTTAAAAAATATCAATGTACCCAAACTTTCTGGCGGGAGTGTAATTTACTGTGTAACACTTTTAAGACCACAGGAAGAAGGATAGTCTTATGCACTATACATGGAGACGAAGTACATTGAAAACAAACTGTAACATAAACTATACTTTCTTTTCTGTGCTCTAGCGCATTAATATTTGTAAAAAATAAAACTGTATTAGTGGGTGCAAGAATTTTTGTAATCAATAGAGCAATGTATCTTAAACTAACGCAATTATTGTAATTGATGTCACAACTGTTGGAACCGATGCAACAACTGTTGGAACTGATGCAACAACTGCTGCAACCGATGCAAGAACTGCAGATGCAGCATTCGACAAAAGAAAGTTCTACGAACCAAAATGTCTTTTATTGGAATCTATGTTCATAGTGTGAATGCAAATTGATAAAAGTTTGATCGGTATCATAGTTTGTTCTATGATATATGTATTATGATGTAGAAGACAAATTTTTTAGATTGAAGTCAACTTTCATTCTATGAACACATCAGATTCCAATAAAAGCAATTTTGGTTCATATGATTGGTCAAATACATGTATGTCTTATCTTTAGTAACTATTTGCTTCTCACTTCGTTTGATTTAAAGTGAATGAGAGGAAGTGGAACAAAAGCAGTTAATAAACATAAGACATACATGCACTTGACATCTACAACAATATTTGCAAACATTTCATTGATGCAACAGTAGTTCAACTGAATTATTGTCCTATTCATTAACGAATAGGACAATGCTAACAATGCAATTGATGCAACAACTGTTGTAAATGATGCAAAAGTTGCTACAGATGCTAAAAAATGGTTGCAACCTACATAGCAATATCTGTAGTCCATGCAACAATTTCTACAACCGGTATAATAATATTTTCAGATTATAAAATTGTTATAATCGCAGGAGTAATTATTCTAACTGAAGCAATAGCATTTTTAATCGAAATCACAGATTACAGTACCATTTCTAACGAAACAACAATAGTTGTAGTCATGTAGTCAATATAGTAATTGTTATAATTTATGCAAATATAGTTTTAACCGATGTGACAAAATTTCTAGCCATTTAAAGAATTATTAAGCTGCAAAATTTCCAGTAAAAAGTAAAGCAATTGTAACCACCGATCGATTAGAATTAACATACTTACATTTTTTAAATAATTTTATTACTACTCCTAAATCATTTTTTCTATAGCTTTAATTTTCTTGAAAAAAAAAACATTGATGAAAAGGGTAAATGTGTGAGCGATTAATTGTGAAGAGGATGTGTGAGATTCTTTTGTTGATGTATAGCACATATGCTTGTTGCGAAATAGGCTGCTAATTGCATTCAAAGATATATTTACTGAGAAAAGTGAAGATTTATGCGAGTTGGGCTTAGGGTGGGCGCCGTTTGACAAGGAGATTATTTTTGCGGTCTCTAATTTCTTTAGATATTTGTTTCAATTAAGAATTTATTGTGCTTTTCTTGAGGATATTCTAGAAAAAATGAATTGTGAATTGTTTAGAAGAATTCAAGTCAGCTTTACGAATTTGATTTGAAGCTTTTACATATTTTGAGAATAAGATGTTCTATTCTTATGTTTGCCTTTTAAATTGGCAGACAATTAAATGACAATTACAAGTCGCAACAATTTCAAATCGAAGTCAAAGATTTGTTTCTTGATAATCACAATTGTAACATATAAAACTTTTTTTCATTTTAGATTGTAAATCAAGAATTTTGTAACAATTATAATAATTATATAATGGTTGTCAGTACAATATTTATGACAATAACTACTTGTGAAGCAACTTGGTTTCATATTTCAATAACTTTTTGTTGTTACAATGCATCTTTGTAATTCTACTGCAGAAAATACTGTTCAAGGTTGCATTGGTGTTGAAGAGAAATAAAAGCTTAAAAACTGTTCCGTAGGGACAAAAAACTGAACAGAAGGGATGTTTTCATGTTCAGTCACGTGAAAAGATATGCGATGAGAAACACAGTAACGTATAAAATTATTATATCCTCTATTTGAAACCTTCAATACAATAAGTCTTAAACTTTTCAATATTTATGAAGCTTTCATTCAGTTCTTTTTAAACCAAATTTCAAAAATGTCCTTTCCAAAACTGATCCCACAACAAAATAAAAAGATGAAATGATTGAACCCCAACGTTTTTGAGTATCTCCAAGTTTTCCTCCAAGCCAAACAAAACCAAGCTGATAAAAATTAGCCAATTAAAAAATTCCTTCCTCGGGTCTTTCACTAAAATTTACACGAATCAAGTTTTAATCTCTTACGACTATATTAGCCACATAAACAAAATGGATCTTGATTTGAAAATTTCTCAGCGAATGAAGTCACCGGGTACGAAACATGAGATGCACTGATCATTTTATGATTCGGTTGTAGGTCCGACGTCTTTTAAACGGGTCTTAATAAAGGATCGGTGCGAGGGGTGATACGTGAGAGCTTAGGCTGGTCCAATGGACATAAATATCAACGAACCGCGCTTGAGATACGTACCCTAAACCGTGAATTAATGGAACGCGAGATAAACGCTAAAAGCATTTTCGAAGAAATTTAGAAAGAGGCGACAACGACTAGAATTAAGAACTCGGCTCAGAGTCCTAGGACTTCTTTTTCTCTCTCCTTTGAGCGAGTCCCACAGATAAATGGCATCCCAAGTTCTTTGCATTTTACAGGGTCCGAGATTCGCAAGGAGGACATGAGTGTCACGTAAGATCTTCCTGAGAATCGATCCTGTGGTTCGAAAGCACGCGCGATAAATATTCTCTCCCCCTGATGTTTGCTTCAAGGACCTTTCCGCATAAACGTTCCTGTCGCATTCTCATAAATATTGTAGCAACGACTTCATCCTCCGGCACCTTTCCGTACGCTTTTCATGTGCCAACCTATCAGTAGCCCAGCACACTAAGGAATCGCTCAAGACGAGACACGAATCGTAAATTTTTTCATTGCCAAAAATTTATACTTGTGGACATGCCTGAGTGCATGCAGTCACTATCCAAATGCGTCGCAAATAGTCGTTTACTATTTTAGACGAAACAAAGACGAAGTGCTTAATTTTATTTTTCGGTGTGATGGTTTTATGTGTTAATATATATTTATATAAATGCAGAAGTTTAATGAAAAGAGGAGTGTCAATGAGGGTATTATGTTTCCCCCTTTTTAACCCCAACAATTATACTTTCCAGAAAGCTTTCCTCATTTTTAGCTGAAGTTGGCTTCATGTCAACTTCTTTTGGAATATTTTTGCCGAAAACTCAAAATTTCCTTCTTTTCTTATTGCCAAAGAATACTAGTATGTAATATAACTTATATGTCATTATAAGATCATTCAGAACCAGAATTCTCCATTTGGTCTGTTTTTCTCTATTAACTTAGGTTTTTATATTGTCCAAATGATGATTAAATTTATAGTCTCCTCGATGTGATGAAATAGAAACAAAAAATTTATACTGTGAAAGATGTTGTTGACAGGAGACCACAATTCTTGCAACTTTTGTGTTCTCGCAGGCTATAAATTCAGGGCGAGGCTGGACGACATTATCGAACGATTTCGTCACTGTCAAACGAAAGGAGATCGCCATTTACATGAATCACGTGCACCACGCCTTTATTTATGTCCACATGATTCCGTGGATTACCTGCAAATGCATTAGGAGAATCATCCGAAAGTCAGTTCAATGATTTATTTAAAATTTTGAATGGTAATTTTAAAAAAATGTTTAAATTAAATATGAATCTTTGTTTAAATATCTGTACTTAACACACTAAATTCAAAAGGATCATTTGCACTGCAACACTTTGATCCGATGCTGGATCAATTGAAAAACAGTCGAAATCTATATGACTACTACAATGAAAATTACAACTACATTCACTTTATTATGACGTAGATTTCAACTGTTTTCAAATGATCCCGCCTCGGAACAAAGCGTTGCTTACAGACCAAAAATTGATACTTTGGGATTTAGTGTGTTGTTAATAAATTATAAATTACAAACAATTATAAAATATTGTACAGTTCATTCATTGACAGAAAATATTAGTGATGCATTCAAGCGAGATCTTGTCTTTCAAGATCTTATCTCGATGTTGTCTTATCATTATCAAGAATATTGACAAAATTATTAAATAACACCAATCTATATGTTACCGTGGTTACTTAACCATTTTCAGCCAACTTCATTGGGTGTCAGAAGTAAGACTTCTCGAGAAAAAAAACATAAAAAACATTTAACTGTTCAAGAATCTTGGTTTAAAATATTCTCTAAATTTCGAGCGATATGAAGCAAGATCAAGATTTTCTTGTCTTGAGGTGCATCACTAAAGAAGATAAATTATATAATTATATTATATTATAATTCAATCATCGTTGTAACCAACAATAATCATTTCTTGTAGTCGGTATAATTGTTTTAATCGCTTCTACAGTTATTGTTAATTGTACAACAGTCATTTTTGCCAGTAGAACAATTGTCATAATCAAAAAAGCAATTGTTGTAATGTAATGGGTGATATATTATTCTCGACTAATACAATTCTTATCATGAGTGCAACAAAGCTGTTTTAATCGATGAAAGAACTGTTGCGACCAGTAAAATTATTTTTGTAGACAATGCCAGTGCAGTGATTGCCCTTACTGATGCAATAATCTATATTTCGATCATTACAATAATTATACAAGGTCTGCAAAAATTGTTGAAACCAATGCTGTTGTTACAAGGGATGCTTCATCGATCGTTACTGATGCCATGTGTCTGCTCACGACAAAAACTGTACGGTAAACCAAAAAATGGTTTTAACTGTTCATTTACAGTCAATATTGCAATATTTGCAGTCAATACAACAATTTCAACTGACACGATTTATTTTTTTCTCAACTGTCTTTTTTTGAAATTGTCTATTCTTGTCTGCATATTCAACTCTTAAACTCCCTCGTTCCTCTAATTAAAAAAATCAAAATAACAAAGCTCCCATAAAAATTTCTCAACAAAACAAACTGCTGTACATTCTCCGCAATTCAGCTTCTGTTCTCCAAATGAATTTCTGAAGGAAATTAATCTCATTCATTTTGTCTAGTGTGGTTTTCACACCAGTGGGAGTATACACGTAGATTAAAATCGCGTTAAGCGTTTATCAAGCTAAGCGACAGTGGAGCAGTGCTTGGTATTATCCAAAACAAACATGCGCCCGAGTTTCCGTGACTTGGATACCCGGGTTGATCCGGTTGACTTCCTGTTTCCCAACTTTCCTAATCCCCGGGATCGTACTTTTGCTCCCAGCTCTCCTACTGGATCAGTCGCTCAGCTCAAGATCCGAGATCCAGGCAAATTCGATTCCGTCCCGTCTTTCGAAACTATATACTGTTGCATTTTCACCGCGAACGGGGCCCGGCGGATAGTTTCGCGGCGGAGGCTAATTTACGGGAAGTCAGGCAATAAACATTGTGCCTCCCGCTGGAGAATACTACCATTGTGCAAGTGTGTTGTATGCATGTGTGAGTATGTATGTATGTGTGTTTGAAACATAAAGAGAGATAGAGAAGGCGGGGGAGAGAGATAGGGAAATATAGAGAAAGCATCCACAATACAGTTCTCTAAGTAAGAGAAAGATGGAGGATAAGAGAGAAATAGAGATTGTGAGGGAAATACCGGGGTGGGAAGGGGGAGGGACGACAAAGTGCGTTCGTGTGTACGAACAGGAAGCATACGCACGTAGGGCGCAACAGTAGCCGTAGCGCCGGTTAATTAGGGTTTAAGTTTATGAGGTGCAGGCGCTCCCACCCCACACCCCTTCCCACAACGCCGTCCTCTGGCCTTTCCCTCACCCCGATTCCTATCCCACTGCACTCAACCCTTACTAGGGAACTCGAAAGCCAACACCGTGGAGCTTTATAACGCAAACACGACGGGATATCAAGCTTCACACGCGAGTAATAATAAATGCTGAACGTTCGCGGCCTCGCGAGTTTATCGCAGTGACCACCAATTTACGACGGTTCGAAACGGAAGGAGGATGAAAATAATGCTTAGGTATCCGAGGCTAATCGTGCGCGCCGCCTTTGATTCGGGAAGCTTATGGCTGAGCTTGCAGACATTCAGAAGTGGTTCAGAGACATTGACCTCGGATTTAAATTGGCTGTGCGATGTTGGAATGTGTTTTGGAATTTAAGTTAGTTCTGGTATTCTATTTCAGACGAAAGAAATTGGGTTTATTTAAAAGTTTAATTGAGATTTAATTAGAGTTGAATTGGAGTTAAATTT
Organism: Euceroptres primus; assembly: GCA_037177015.1. NCBI lineage: Eukaryota > Metazoa > Arthropoda > Insecta > Hymenoptera > Figitidae > Euceroptres > Euceroptres primus. The sequence continues at coordinate 1,511,062 of JBAGKK010000501.1, read as the reverse complement.
GCGGTTTTGACAACACTGATAAGAGTTCAGAGAATCGAAAAATGATTTTTCAAGACTTCAAGGAAATGTTTTTGGGCGACTCCCATACACCCCAAGATATCTTCTCCAAAATAACAGGCAATATTCCATTCATGATCCCGGAATATTCCATTGAGACATTCGGAATATTTCCAAGGAATATTACAGCAATGTTCCAGGAATAATATAATGTCCGATCTTTGGAATATTTTAAGGAATTGATGTCTGGTGTGTTTACATTTTTATTTTGAAAAATAGTACATTATTCGCCAAGTTTAAACGCAAATTTTGGTGAGCGCGTAGTTTAAATCACGAGGCGAAGCCGAGGGATTTAATCGCTCGAGCCAAAATTTTCGTTTGGACATAGCAAATACAGTGCTTTTCGTCATGAGATAGAGGAAAAGCCAAATGAAAATGCCGAAATGACGAAAAAAATATTTTTGAAAAATTTTTATTTTCGATAAAAACTGAAACGCAGTAGACATCGATGTCTAAATATATTCTTTATGATTTCCCAAAATTTCAGCATGATATTTGCATTTCTCTCTTAATAAAGCCGTTGAATGTGAATAAAAAATTGGTTGGTAATTCGTAACGTCATTATGTATCACATACCCTTAAGCACGAAGATATCTATATACAAAATTACTAGAAAACTACTTTACATTGTTACAATATTGGCAATTAGCTGAAAAATTATGATTTTAACCATTTATTGTACAATGGCGTAGATTATATTTGAACACAAAAATTTCGAAAATTTTCCGAGTCACCACTAAATTGACCATCTCCTGATTACAAAGGTTAGTAACAGTACCGGAATTCCTTAAATTTCAGGAAATTATCCCTTCAATTTAAAAAAATCCTCTGTCACCTAACTTCGAACACTGGCCCCAACTTCGGGCACCTATTATTCTTGGGTTTATACTAATTTTTTGATACAAAACTAACTTTTCACATCATGTCAAGCATTGGGCTTTTAATTTATGTTACTTTTATGCCATTCAATTATCTGGAAACAAAGAAAAATGGGTGTTCAAAGTTTGGGTCAGTGTCCGAAGTTAGGTGATTCTACGGTACATGAAATCAATTTTATCACTTGGTCGTTTCAGTACTTTCTCAATTTTTAAAGTAATTCTGAAAAAAGTAAATATTTAATTTAATTTTTGAAATATTACCAGATGATATATGGTTTAAAAGAAACTCAAGAAGGATGCATATGAGGAAAACATTTCAATTGTATATATGGGCAATTCTTTTGTTGGTTACGTTACAGTTTCACGCAAATTTTTCGAAATAACTTTTTTGTTTATTTTTTTTTTGAATGTTCAAGTTTTAATTTATTCAAAGGCACTAAAAAACCCTTCAAAATGAGCATTCAACTGAAAAAACATTTTCAGTAGAAGCCGAGAAATTACAATTTCAAGAGCGTTGGAACGTTCCAACGCTTTTGAAATTGCAATTTCTCGGCTTCTATTGAAATTTTTTTTTAGTTGAATGCTCATTTTGAAGAGTTTTTTA
>JBAGKK010000501.1:1451772-1505414 GCA_037177015.1 Euceroptres primus | reverse complement strand
TTTTTTTTAGTTGAATGCTCATTTTGAAGAGTTTTTTAGTGCCTTTGAATAAACTAAAACCGGAATATCCAAAAAAATAACAAAAAAAAGTTATTTCGAAAAATGTGTGTGAAACTGTAACGTAACCAACAAAAGAATTGCCCATATATGCAATTTTTTTTGTGATAAAATCTGACAGTGGTATTGTGAAAAATTAAATTTTGAAGTTATTGCAATTTAAAGAATTGCCTATTGCTAATTTATACTTTTTTAATTTAAAATAGTCCTAGAGAGAGCAGAAATAAAATCTTCTTTCCTCGAAGTCATTTCATGTCGAATATAAAAAGCTCATTTTCGAATCATCCAAATTTGACTGTAAAAAATTACTATTCAGTTTAATTTGGAAAACATATGGAGTAGTGATTTACCCTCTATCCTGTAATTAATTAATATAAAGAATATGGGTGATTCTCCACAGGGAGAGCACTTTTGTGTCCAAGAGATATAATAAATTATTTAAACTATTGGTAATATCAATATGAGACTCGATAAAAATCTTCATTTTAGAACTTTGTAACATGATTTGCGATAAAAAACTGGTTTATAAAATCATAAACCAGAATAAAATAACATGAAATATCCAAAAAACGGTTTTGAAAAACTGTTTTCAAATTAATGATTAAAAAGTAACTCAAACTGTACTATTTTCAGCTTTAATATTTTAATTTAACCATAATATACATAACAATATATATTGAAATATGGGTGTCTCCGAAAATTTTGTGGAAGTTACGACAATAGGCATATAAATTTAACAATAGGCATATAATTTAACTGTTATGATTAATTTCTGGGTCCGGTTTGTGATAAGATTGAAGAAATAACCTCTCGCTACTCATATCATCAAAGTTTTATGAGTAAAAGTATGTACTTACTTTGAAAACAACGAAAAGTGCAAGGAAAACGTTGCGTATTTTTATTAGTATCCATTGTTGTACCTCGTGATATCTCTTATATTTCTCATTAAAATAAAATAAATGAACTGTAAAAATATCAAATAAAAAGGGATAAAACAATTTTCCAAAGGGTCTTATGATTCATTCTGCTTTCACAATCTGTGGTATCATTTTTTATGTTGTTAGCTATTGTCATAACCTCCATTGTAGTAACCATACTTTTGATATAAAAGGGGCAAAATGTTAGAAAATATTACCCGTCTAATAAAATTCTGCAAAAAAATTATTTAAAAGATGATTTTGTGAAAAAATGATTTTGGTTTGGTTGTGTAAGTAACAAAATGAATGAATGGTACAATTTCAGTAATTCTAAATGCAAAATAAATTTTATTTCCATTGGTGAACCCTTTGATACTATGGTCCTGAATTTTGCTTAAAGTTTATTTATTTATTATATATATATATATATATATATATTATATATATATATATATTTTGTTATTTAGGTCTCAGCGACATAATTGCTTTTCTTACGTTTCAATGATATTAATAATTTTATCGTTATTTTTATCAATAGAATTATTCACTGAATAAACTGAATGAAAAAAAATTTTATGAATTTGAAAAATTAATTTTTTTTATTAAGAAAAGTATTTAAAAAATTTGATTGAATTTTTTTTTGCTTTTTCTTATACCAGATAATAATTTCTAATCTTGTTAATACTTATTTGCTGAAATTCTAAAACATTTTCTTATTCTTTGGAAAAATGAACCACAGTTACACGAGAGTAGATAATGCATGACGTCAAAAAGTCCTAGAAGCATTTGAAATAAACTTTAAGCCTGACTACTTTCAGAAATTCTTTTTTTGATGCTAATACATGAAGTTTGGAAAATTGATGCAAAATAAATGTATTCATTCTATATTAACCTTTTTTAATTTTATTCCATAATTTCTATCCATTTTTTTAGTTACATGACAAAAAAACTTAATCAGATAATGTCTTTACATACTTTCGAAAAAAATATTAGTTTCGTAAGAAAGATAAAGTTTAATTTTATTATAAAAGAAAACGAATGAAGTGAGCTATTAGAACAATTTAAAGTTTTTATTTCTAAAAAAATTGTTGTTATCTTATGGCTTCACTTCAGTATTTTTACATAATTGTCACGAACTTATTGCTGCTGAATCTTTATTGAATGTTATCTTTCGTTCTTAAAAATAAACAGTAGTATTGTTTCTAATGTACAAAAAGTCATTACATATCGATTATGGCAATAAAGTTGCAGAAAATGGAAAGAAATTATAAAATTAAGGGAAAAAAGGTTAATACATAGAATGGACATATATATTTTCTATCAATTTTTCAAGATATATATAAAAAAGTTTCAAGAACATACTTTTCCTATTTGAAATAAAAAATGTTCATAATTGCGTTTGGTATTTATTATTTCAATATAGTTCTTCTTGAGTCGTTGTACTGCATTATGAATAGAATCATATTCTTTATATTAATTAATTACAGGATAGAGGGTAAATCTCTACTCCATAAAACGTTTTCCAAATTAAACTGCATAGTAATTTTTTAGTCAAGTTTGGATGATTCGAAAATATGAGCTTTTTAAATTTGACATCAAATGACGTCGAGGAAAGATTTTATTTATGCTGTCTCTAGAATTATTTTTAATTGAAAAGGTATAAATTAGCAATAAGTAATTCTTTACATTGAAATAACTTTGAAATTTAATTTTTGACAATCCTGCTGTCAAATTTTATTATAATTGTCAAAAAAAATTCAATATAATTCAGAGTTTTTCCCATGTGCATCCCTCTCAGGTTTCCTTTAAGCCATATATCATCTGGAGATATTTCAAAAGTAAAATTAAATATTTACTTTTTTTAGAAATACTTTCAAAATTGAGAAAGTCCTGAAGCTGCCAAATGTTGAAATTGATGTCATGTACATTAGAGGATTTTTTAAATTAAAGGATTTAATTTCCTGAATTTTTAGGAATTCAGGTACTGCTGCTAACCTTTGTAATCCGAAGATGGTCAATTTAGTGGTGACTCGGAAACATTTCGAAATTTTTGTGTTTAAATATAATCTGCCTTTCTACGCTACCGTACAATAAATTAATTGGAATTAAAATTAAAATTACAATCATAATTTTCAGCTAATTGACAATATTGTAACAATGTAAAGTAGTTTTCCAAACAGAGCAATTTGGAATATTTAAAAAAATTTCAGTTACTTTTATTCTAATGTTCCGGAAATATTCCATTGAAAGATTTCAGACACATTCTGAATAATATTCCAGCAATATTCCGTAGAGATATTTCAGGTTTCAGGGCGAATCTTTTTACAATATTTCTAAAGAATATTTCCTCAAAATTACATTGAAATATTCCAAAGGTCGGATATTATGTTATTCCTGGAATATTGCTGTAATGTTCCTTGGGAATATTCCGAATGTCTCCATGGAATATTTCGGGAACATGAATCGAATATTTCGTGTTATGTGGGCTGAATATCCTGGAGATATTTCCTGGATATTTGCAGGATCACGAGGTGGAAATTTCTATATCCCAGGGATATCTATACAATATCCTCAGATGTTTTTGGACTTTTTTGAGATATTCAAATATCCAACATGAGATTTCTAGAAATTTACAATGTCTCACATTGGACATTGGAATATCCCAGAAACATCGATAAAACACTAAGGGATATAAACATTTTCACATTTTAAATATATCCCGAAAATATCCAATAGATATCCTTATTAGGATATCTTGGGACATAAATAGGATATCCCGAAATATCTCGGTGCTGTACGAGCTCATAGCATTAAACATTTCGTAGAATTATATACGAATCTTTTATGTTTGTCATTGTAGAAATAAATCTGAAATTATTCAACTTTTCGGAATTGATATATTTAACGAGTCTGACCTAATTCATTTTGGAGTTTTAGCTGACAAACTATTTGCGAATAGAAGCTGACGTAGCTCAAATTAGCGACTGCGGGAAGGTACTCGCGCGAAAGTGTAAAATGTCACGTTCGCGCAACCGAATCGCATTAATTCGACGCCCATTCGCGTGCAAATGTCAATGCGATGATTGCCGTCTGTGCGGCACGTTTCCGACAATTTCGGTGTGTCTGATAATAGATTGTTATTGATAATAATTAATGCCTGCAAAACTACGATCTTTCCGAATAATTCTCTTTCCAATACTCCTGATTTCTAGACCAAAGAAAAAAAAAACCGGAATTGACCAAAGCTGCAAAACAAAAATGGCATAAGAAAAAGATCTATTGTAAATTTACATCAATTGTGTCGGTAGAAATTTTTAAAGACAAAAAGTAATTGGTCGGACATTTAAATCCTCGTTCAATAATAATTTTAAACACAAAAAAGTAATTGGTCGGACATTTAAATCCTCGTTCAATAATTATAAAGACTACCAGGTGTAATTGGGATCTTTTTCTTAATAAGAGATAATAATATGAGCATGTTTAAACTTTGAGGCAAGAGCAAGTGTTACGTGCTTCTTGTGGGAGTGAAAGATCATGATCTACTCAGATTTCACAGTCAATTATATGCAAATTTGAAAACTTACAATACTGATATTCCATACATCGAAGTGACGTCCTCAGGGAAGAGAGACAATGAATCATAAATAAAGTCACTAAATGATCTTTTTGGTATCCAAGGGTATTCTCAAAATTACAGAATTTAATTAAATTGATATATTTAAAAGCTAAGCAACCAATTTTACTCTTCAGGGTATTGTGAAAATTAAAAAAATTTCCTCAAAAATGTATATTCGAAAGCTAAAAAGCAATTATACTCTTTAGCCCAAAAAAGTTGTACTTTTTTAAAAAATTGTCATATTACTCCTTGACATGTACTGACTCAAAAATGTGAAAGTTTGTTATTTCCATCAGAATGTTTAACTCAGGTATGTCTTGTATCGCTACTTTTTTTTTATTTTTACATATGTATAACAATTTTATTATCAAAATTTATATTTTATATTATTATATACAATCAGGTTCTTTGAAAAAGGCACGCAGTGTTAGCCGAAACGTAAGAAGAATTAATAAACGAACTTTTAACGAGTTTCGTTTTTTGTTTACTTGAAGGCCGTAAGACCTACAAAAATACTTTCTCACATATACATTGACGGTCGAAGAAAGATTTGATTTGATTTTCATCAAGTTTAATATTAATTAACCAAAAAAGTGTGATAGAAATCACTGTTTAATGTAAATTATTAAATTAAATCAGCACTTTCATTTTCACCTCTGAAAATTTATTTTCAAAATGAAAATAATTCTATTCAGAAATTATGCATTGCCACCACTTTTAAAAGCACAAAAAATTCTGAAAAAACATCCTATAAATTTTAGATTCGCTAAAAATTCATTTTTCTAACAAATACTCAAAATATCTCTTGAAGAACTGACGACAGATTTTTTGTAACAATGCAAAGGATCTCCGTAAACCGGTACACGAAATCGTTCCCTATTTCGTTTTATCGATCAAAATTGGGTGGTTGGGAGAGAAGGGCGGTTCGCGTGTTTCGCTAGAAACGATATCAAAGCGGAATCTCCTGTCGCAGGTTGAACTCGCGCGAATGTGACTTCGCGTGCTGCCATGCCACCGGAATCAGACAAAAAGCTGAGAGATAAGGGCCACCAACTCTCCGGCAATGATACACACCCTGCTTGAAACGCGCAAACGAGTTTACTCAAAGAAACTTCCTCCTTCCCTTTTCTTTCCTGATCACGTGTGATATTCTCTTCACGACTCGAACGAAAAAGCTGAAATTCGCTTAAGAAATCCTATAAAAATGTCCTTAATCGCCTTGATGGAAAGGGGAAAGAAAACAAGAATAAACAGCGACTCAAAGAAGTTTTAAAATATGTCAAATACTTTTAAAACTATATTTTCAGAAAAAGGTTGCCAAGAACTAGAAACAAATACGATACAAAAATTGTATGTCATTTTTTATAGTTGCATAATATTTTGTATTCATTCTGTATAGCCAGACTCAAAATTAATCAAATCTTTACGTTGATTCTTTGAAATTAAGGAAAATATGGTTATTTGAAACGAATTTTGAAAGGCCTTAGAAAAAAATAGTTTGAGTCATAATTGTTTATTTAAAAATATTTATTTGATTTTTTGTATTTTTCATTCATTCTAGACAAAAATCAACATTTTTATTAATTTTTTTCAATTTGTTTTACTCAATTTGTTTCATTTTTATTAATTTCATTCAATACTTGATAAGTTTTTATTGAAAGCATTTTATTTAGGAATAATAGTACACGTAGTGCGCTCCAGTTTCTTTTCAAAACTTTGTTACAATAATTGAGAATGGGACTTTTTTCTTTAATACTTAATTAATTTTGCGTTTTAAAAGAATAGAATAGAAGAAAAGAATAGAATTTTCTTTCAAATAAAGATTGAAAGAAAATTTCTCAAAAGCAAAGAAAAAGATTTTTTAGGAATTATTTTAAAGATTTTTAAAAAAATGCTATTTCATTAAACTGGTCAACAAAATATGGCTTGGATCCTTAAAATAGGTTATGTCATTTTCAAACTAGTTTTTCGTTATCGACCATATTTTATTGTTTCTATAATTATTACTGAACTGTGTATGTAGTCACACAGAATCTAGAAATTCGAAAGCTACATGTATATTCAAAATATATATGTAAATTTGAAAGGTATATGTAGAGCGAACAGCACTGCTGGCTGTAATTAAATCATGCCGACGGTTTTGCAATTAAACTCGATTATTTGCTCGTCGCTGGTCGCACCACCCCACCTCAATTTAACTCTTTCAACCCCTGCCGCCACCCTTCGACGCCGACTTACCCCCGCAATATCTTTCGCACGGTAATATTGCCGCTCCAATGAACGCTGGGGTGATTCGTAAAAGTTGACTCCGGACAGGTCTAATTACAAGAGGACAGATAACTAATGAAAAGCCCTGGTGGTATAATGATAAATCAACAAGGATATACTCATTTCGCTTGGAGAAAAACTAACACTGACAAATGATGTCCGCCTCGTGATGAGGTATCGCAAACGTCAGAAAAATTGTGTAATTTCACTTTGATAAAATTTAATACAACTAAACAATTTTTATACTGTGAACACTCAGAAAAAAGTTTGTTTGATTCAACCAAAATTTTATTGAATCTTTGAATCAACCAAATAAATGAATTGCTATATGATCAACTAAAGTTTTTGCTGATATAACCAACGTTTTAGTTTACTCAATCAAAAATTTGATTCATTCAATAAAATTTTGTGGTCGATCAAAAAATTTATTAGATTAACCAAAACGCTTATCGAATCAAATAAATATTTATTTGAATGGACCAAAATTTGTTTGAAATAACTAAATATTTTTGTCTATTCAAAGAAACAATGTGCTTGATTCAAATAAAAAATTTTCTGAGTGAAAGTAACTTAATTTTTTGTTAAAAGTTCAATTTTTCTATTTAACACTAACTTATTTTTGTTGATGAAAACTTTTTAAAAAACTACTATTTTTCAGAATCTGTGTTAAGACGAGACAAAGTTTAATATTTAATTTGAATCTACTTTATTAAATAATTACATTAAGAAAAATGTTTGCTTGAATTATACAAGAAAATTTGTTTGAATTCATATGATTTAAAGAAACAAATTTTATGCAAATTAACAAAACATTTATTTAATTTTAATAAATGAAAAATATCCACCTTATTGATTGAATCAAATAATTTGTTTGATTTAAACAGAGGATTTGTTTTAATTAAAAACACCATTTGTTTAAAATCCATCTATTTAAATTAATGGAAATATTTGTTTGATTCAAAAAAAAAAAATGCACAATTTACAATGCTTGAATCAATTTAATGTACGAGTTTTTTTTAGGAAATTCCGGGAATACTTGAATACCAAATTTTCAGTGAAATTGTTCATTATTAAAACTTCCAAATTGTGGCATTTTGACAGCTCTCCAATTGAAATTTGTTTGTGAATCAAAACTATTATTGGTATATTTCAAACAAAATTTGAACTTAGTTTTAAAAAAGGCCAAGGATATTGTTACCGAATTTTCCGTACAACTAGCATACAACACAAAGGGGAGACAGACTATTATTACGGGAAATTCCGTAACAACATATATACAATTAATTTAAAAAAAACATTATTTAATGTAAACAAGGAACTTACTTAATTTAAATAAAAGATTTATTTCACTTGAATAATAGCTATAATTAATTTTTAAAAAACATGCCTAATGAAAACAAAAACCTAACTTCAAGTAAAGTTTAAACACGAAATTTATTTGAGTTAAACAAAAATGTATTCAACTGAAATAATTAAAAACAAATAAAGAAATTGTTTGAATCAAATAAACATTTGTTTGCCCCATATCAAAGATATAATTTGCTTGATTAAAAGAAATTTTGTTTGAATCAAACAAATATTTTTCTGAGTGTACCCTTAGAGGCAAAAAACCTTTCGGTAAGCATAAGTACAAATAAAACTTCCATTTTATCGTCAAATTCGTATATTGTTGTTCGAATGGAAAAGAATTTGAAATGTTCAATTCAATAAATCTGTAGCTAACCATAAAAGCAATTGTTATTTTTCAAACCCTGATATTTATTATTTTTCTCCATTAAAGTAAAATAGTCAAAAATATGTACAAGGATTGCCAAATATGCGTGATGAATGGCATTTTTCAACTTCCGTCGCGTGTGTTACACATTGATTTCGTGTATAAGTACTTCAAACACATCCACAGGCACAAAAGCTCCAAACTATTTACTCAAAGTTTGCGGACACAACTTACCCGATATAACTTTCAATCGTATTTAACCAGGACCAAGTCTATTTCAGAATGATTTACGTTTTCAACTTGAACTGCTGAAAATTTTCCGCGCTTCAGAGAAGAGAAAGATTTCAACAAACAAATTTTTCCCACAATTAACATTATACGCACATTCTACAAAAAGATCGGATAAGTTTTTAAATTTCAAATAAATTTTTGGATACTTTAGCTCTAAGGCTAAAACTATTCTTTTAATCAACCTTAAAATTTTATAATGGGAACCGAGGATTTATGATACTTTATACCTCAGGGTTTTAATGTCTTCATTTTCTGGCCCTTCTGAATTTTTGATGAAACAATCTAACAAAATTATATGAATCGCGCCTAGGTCTGATTTAGGAACTTAATAACCGTTATTTTTGAGCAACCATATAATTTCAGTCGGCAAAGATCCAGCGCTGCAACGACTTGCAACAGGTCTGTTTTGACAAGTACAGTTTCGGGTAAAGCTTTGGTTTACCTTGTTTAACAAAAGCGGTCGATACGGCCAATAAAGTAATTTAAACCGTAGCAGAACTCCACAAATATGGTGATTTAGCACCAAATGAAAATGCACTCAAAACTCCACCACTAAAACCTTCACTTTGAACAAATCACTGATTCTATATAGAAATAGAAAAAAAACTTTCAAAACTGCAACATGGTTTATGAAATTTCACCGATTGAAAATGCAGCAAAATTCAAGAACTTGCAGTCGATCGAGTTTCCAGCAAGCGACTGACTACTTGTCGGTCCGAGCTTCCTGAATTTTTTTAGAAAGTGCGAAGCTGTAAAGATGTCTCTTTTAAAGAGAGTGTCGAAAAAAAGATCCTTGGTATAGGTATCGAGTATCCTCAAACTTTCTCCTCAGAAAACGTTTTTCTTTTTTTTTTTTGTTTTGTAAGACTCTACCCTTAATGACCTAATGGTCAGTTCAACTTTCACTTCAAAATCGGAACGAAGGAAATCGCATTTTTAAGAATCTAGGTTTATGCAGTTCGCTGTAAGACCCTAGAAAAGAAAGCTGCGAAAATTCCGAAATGAAAATCGACCGACCATAAAAAAGTAAAAGTCGACCTCCCTTTTGTACCAACGCGTAAAACTCAACGGAAGAAGAGCTGTCGGAAGGCTCATAAAAAGTTCGAGGTATCTCCTACATTTCCGCTTCTCGCTACCTGCGGGATGTAGTTTAAGCAGTTTAGGAAGCAAAATATTCATTGCTCTCAGAAGACATTTTCTACTTTAATTCCGCACTTGAAAATTTATTTAGAAATCTCGAGTGGGATTTCACTTTTTAATAATTAAGAGTTTTTGGCAGTAATTCTGTTTTACTTTTCTCTTAGAATTAATTTTACTGTTTTTTCCATGGAGGTAAAGATTAATGAATATTCAGAATGGGATATTAATATAAAGATTCAAAGTGATTATAATACTAGTAATATTGGATGTAATGTTTAATATTTTCATTTAAATGCTAACTGAAAGCTAATAAATGGGACCAATTTTACAAAATTTGTCATTTTCCTAATGTTGGTTGGTTATAAATGAAGAAATTCAAAGTTACGTACAAAACGTGTTTCTGCACAAATGCTCTTTCTTTCCTCGTTCCTCTCACTGTGAATTTCCCGAGCCTCTTTCTCTCTTCGAGCAGAGAGAGCAAAACGGAGGATGCGACAATATCCGGCGCCCCGGCGTCCGACAACTGATAACGCCAAGGGATGTTTATGTGTGCGTTTATAATACGTCTGGGGTTATGCTGAACCCCTTCGATCCATTGAGATTGCTCTACGAGTAATGAAACAGATTCCTAATTTTTGTAGAAACAATTGAACGTTATCAAAGTGTTACAAAATATTATTATTAATTCATAAAATAATTCAATATTCTACAAAAATACTGTAATATAACAATAATATTATAATGTTTAATAATTAAAAAATGAGGAGAGTTTTGCTTGAGGGATATGAGAAAAATGTTTCTCCTTTCTTAAAGGAGATTTTTTAAGAATCTCTGAGTACTGAATAGTGAATATCTTAAAAGATGATTATCAGGAAAGCGATTTTGTTTAGGTTAACCTTGCATTTCTAATATCATTTCATTTTATTTCATTTATTGCGACAACCTAACATAATCATAATTTTAACTTGGACATTTTTTCAGAAACAGAATGCCTGATCAATATAATCAGGGTGGCCACTGAAATTGCTGAAAAAAATTCCCGGTCATTTTTCGATGAAAAATTTGTTCCGGGTATTAAACAAAAATAGTTTCAGATGAATAACAGTAAAGACAATGACTTTTCTTATGTCCTTAAAGGATTTAAGACAATTTTTTAAACAAAAACAGATTTTATTACATTTTTTATTCACATTAAAATTTTTATTAAGTAAATTAAAAAAAAAATACTTTAAAAATATTTTCAGGTGAGAATTGTTATCCAGAATGAGAGTTCTTTTTTTTTCTAAATAATGCACAATATACTGAATATAAACATAACTTACTCTATATAACCATCTTTTAAATCATTAAAAATATTTTTATTTTAAAAAACAGAAAAAATTCCCGATGAACAAAAAAATTCCTTATCATTTCTCGGTCGTAAAAAATTCCCGATTTCCCAGTCCAACGGCCACCGTGAATTTTTAATATGTTAAAAGTTCAAAAGATCTGAATTTAAGTCTTCATTAGGACTTCCAAGAAATTAACGTCCAAGATCCAACGATGGGAAATAGTATAGATTTTTAAAAAACTTTAGGAACATTCATTTGCACTTAGAAAAATGTTTGTTTGAATCAAACAAAAAACTTTGTTTGATTTTATATCATTGAAAGAAATAAATTTTTTGAAAGAAACAAATTTTTTGTTTCAACTAATAAGACATTTATTTCATTTTCATTTATTTATTTACTTATTATTATTTGTTATTATTATTCATTTTATTTTTATTATTATTTTATTTTATTATTATTATTATTTTATTTGAATTTGATTTAAATAAAGGATTTGCTAAAATTAAATCCATTTGAATTTATAAAAATATTTGTTTGATTTAAACAAAAAATATAATCTGCAAAATGGAGATACAATAGTTCCTTAGAAAAACGCCAGGAGCGCAGAGTGGTCTTTCTCACAATATACTACAATTTTACTGTATATAAAGGCGTCTGAAACCTGTTACATTACCGTTAGTAGTGTCTTACACTTAACATTGCTTGACCACAAAATTAAACATTTAAAAAATTGAATAGTTTAAACACAAAATGTTTACTTCATTTAAAACAAAAAATGTTTAAAGCAAACAAGAGCTTTATTTAATTTAAGGGGATTAGGAATTTTTGAAAAATCTTGATTAGTTCATCGGCAATTATGCACAACAGAAGGTCGTACAAGAAAAATGCGACTTAACATAATTATTAATAACTTTCTTTTTTTAAACAATTTCCAACTGGTCAATTTTATCAATCTATAATAATGTAGTAAATGATGTTGAAAAGAACAGCCACGTCGATTTATTCATACCCGGCAATCCACGCATGAAGTTTTCTCTATTTTCGACTGTTGTAAACAAGAGATTTATTTGCTCTACATAAAAATGTATGCAAATCAAATAAATAAGAAGAAATAAAGAATTTCTTTTAATCAAACAAACATTTGTTTGACCCCATATCAACATAATAATTTGTTTCATTCAAACAAATTTTGGTTGAATGAAACAAACATTTTTCTGAGTCTGCAAAAAATGCTTCAGACTTCAAGAACCTAAACAAAAGTTAATACGCTTCCAAATCTAACTTTTAAGAAATTACTTAGATTTACTAACCTGTATAGAGGTTACAAGACTTACAAAATTTAAAAGACAGCTCTTTCTAGAGTGTAGAACTTCAAACCAAGATCTATCGAGAATTTTTTTTCTATACCTTTCTACTCGTCCTCCGAGTACTCTAATTTTCTTAAGTGCATCAAAGAGACTTGTTAAAAAAACATTTCTAAGCATTTTGAATAATTCAAGCTATGAATATTATGATTTTTTTTTAGTTTTCAGCCAATGGGAAATAGAGATTATTTTGCAAAAAGGGACGCCCTGATTGACACCATACCAATTCCTGACTAGAATTTACTGTTTCTTTCATCCTATACCGGACCCGACTAATGCCTCTAAATTACAAGATTAGTCTAGACTAGAGATAAATAATTTTTGTAGCCAAAGCCATGAACGGACCTGACTAGAACTCACTAATCCAGTTGTTCTAGTCAGAATCTGAACACCGCCCTATTTGAAATAGTGACAAGGCGGGCAATTTCTGCACAGGAATACTTCTAAGACTTTTATATAAGACTTGAAAGACTTGCAATCTTATAAGACTTTTATATAAGGCTTAAAAGACTTGCAATTTTGTAAGACTTACTACACTATTAAGACAAATCCAATGAACATTATGCCCAAGGCTAAGGGCATCAACCATCGAATATGTCTCAGAGTGAAATAATAATTTGCCCATGTCCGCCACGCCCAGTATTGTGTACACAAATACTTAGGTCCTTACGTTGCTCAGCGCCTTGTGTGCTTGCTTTGGCATTTTCTATGTAGGTACTCCAATGATATATCGAGAAATATATTTACGAGCGAGAGACGAGCCGAGTGCGGGCGACGTGGCTGGGGCTCCGAGATAGCGAGATACGAATATAGAGGCCGGGGAAGTGGGTTTTTGGATGAAACTCGAGGGATGAAGGGGGTTGTTCGTTCGCTCCCACGTCCCCGCAGACGTCCAACGGCTGATGTACGACTCCCTCGCGCATAGCAGAGCGCATAACTTTTATCTTACCTCTCTGAGATCTTCGCGAGAGAGACACCAAAAAGGAGAGAAGAGAGAATAAGAGAGAGGATGGAAAAAGGGTGGCGGATGAGGGAGAGGGGGGGGGGTTCCGAGACGATATTACACTGCCTCCAAACATTCTGAACGCCCGGGCTTTCGTGCCAGGGGGCCATAGAAAACGTCCGCCCCTTTTCTCGTGAGAGGGTGTGCAAGTGGTTAACGCAGCCATTTCACGCCTCGAGAAGCATCCAGCTTCCTCGAGCCGCTTACCTCATCCGAATTCTAACCGAATCCACTTCTCCCACCCTTTGAAACGAACACGGGGATTTCTATTTACTAGCGCAGGAGAGGAACAGTTCTTTAGCGGTGTGTAGAACGAGACTGCCCCAGGCACCCTTATCGCAGGCCTGAACACTCTTCCGGGTTCGGAGCAAGCTCCGAAGTTACCTGAGTCGGGTGATGAATCACGGCAAGGTCGAAAATATATTTTTAAAAAAGGGAGCTTATATCTAAGATAGTGATAAGCATTCTAAAGTTCGAGATAAATAATGAGTTTGCAAGTTGGAGAGGGTGAAAAAAGAACATTAGGGAATGAAACTCACGGTTTTCATCTTTGTAGAGCTTTTCAGTAGTTCAACTTCCAATTTTAACTATGAGGCCTTGGTAAAATATAGTTCTAATCGCATGTCCATCCAAATATAAAAAAAAACTTTTTAAAACACAAACTTTATTAACAGATATATCTGGTCGAAACGCCATCTAACTTTTATTCCAAAATGTACTGAGAAGTAGAAAATAAATTTTCCTTCAGTTTCCAGGAAATTTTCATACGCTCATGACTAAAAATAACCACGGGGGGCGGGATGATTAACTCAAATTTGATAGAATTTTATATAATTATATCGTAATCAACGATATTCCCACCGTACCTGTCTACTTTCTAGCGAAACCGATCGGGAGCGAGGTGGGAGAGGGCAATCAACTCAAATTTGATAGCATTTTGTAAATTGACATTTCGCATTGAACAAGTGTTCTCACTGTCCCTATCTAATATCTAGTACAACCACTCAGGGAAGAGGATTATTACATTGGTAAAATATTGTATTATTATCGTAATTAACTATATTCCCACTGTCCCTATCTACTCGATAGCGAAACAAATCAGGGAGGGGAGGGGGAGATGACCAACTCAAATTTGATAGAATAATTGTGAATTGTAATTTCTTCATTAGTGAGATTCCCACTGTCCCTATCTACTAGTAGCAAATAGAATATGTGACCGTTCACGAAGAAAGGGACCTACCGTCTAAAAAATCAATGTTTAGTTTTTTACACAAATCAATAGTTTTTGAGTTATTATTAATAATAATTAATTAGTTATTATTAATAATTATAAAATTATTCTTTTATCTTCAAAATTTGAACTCTTATGGCGTTCCTGTGTTGGGAAGCCTCTTCAATATTGATCCTCCTGTAAAATTTAGCCGTCCCTTTCTTCGTGGACGATCACATATTCTATCTGCTACTAGTAGACAGGGACGGTGAGAAACTCGTAAATTACAATTAAACAATACAATATTATTAAATCCATCTGAAATGCAATTCGAATTTGACAAATTCGAATCGTTGATTCGAATGTTCGATTCGAATTTTTCAAATTCGAATTGCATTTCAGATGGATTTAATTTCAAAACCAACTGAATAATTTCGATTTCGAGAAATCTTGCATTCGAAGAGATATATTAGAAGCTTTAATTTCTTCTTGAATTAAACTCAATTTCGAAAAATTCGATGTTCTAAACGTAGCCGAAAAGGTACCAATTTGCATTGAAAATTTGAACGGACGAACTGCACACCTCTATTTATCATTGTTATAGCAAAAATACTTGGAAACACAGGTTAATAGACTCAAATTGGATATAATATTTTATGGTCATCAGGAATACCTAAGTATGCAAAGTTTCAAGTCAATTGAATATCGAAAAGTGGATTAAGAATTGATCGGAAGATTTGAATCACACTTCTTCTTAATGGTACCACTTCGATTATATAACCTAAATTTATCTAGTTCTTTTAAACTTCTCTCTAATCAGAAGCGTTCTGGATTCCAGGACGCTTCTGATTAGTTTTCTCTTTAATTCAAACCTTCTCCTTAATTTTCTCTTTAGCGCTTCAGTTTTATTTCCTTAAACTCAATTTGGAATTTCAGTAGATATATCAACTGCTACAATATTGTGAAGAGGATTTCAATATTGGAAAAAAATTCAGACACTTGGAGGAGCTACAAATTAATCTGAAGTAATTCTCAGTCGTAATTGTTCAGCTGAAAATTAAAGGACTCTAATATTTAGAGAATCAAATGTGCATTTTTATGTCATCAAACTCAAGTTGGATTTTTCCTAACATCAACTGATGCAATAGTCAATTATAGAGAGAATTTCCATTTTGGAAATAAAATTCAGACACTTGGAGGAGCTACAAATTAATCTGAAGTAATTCTCAGTCATAATTCTTTAGCTAAAAAGTAAAGGTCTCTCTAATATTTGGAGAATCAAATGTGAATTTTCTGTCATCAAACTCAAGTTGGATTTTTCCTAACATCAACTGCTACAATAGTAAATTGCAGAGAGGATTTCATTTGGAATTTTGAAATAAAATTCAGAGACATAGAGGAGCTGCAGATTAATCTGAAGTAATTCTCAGTCGTCATTCTTCAGCTAAAAATTAAAGGTCTCTCTAATATTTGGAGAACCAAATGTTCATTTTTATGTCTTCAAACTCAAGTTGGATTTTCCCTGACATGAACTGCTACAATAGTCAATTGCAGAGAGGATTTCAATTTTGGAAATAAAATTCAGAAACATAGAGGAGCTGCAGATTAGTCTGAAGTAATTTTCAGTCGTAAATCTTCAGCTTAAAATTAAAGTTTTCTCTAATATTTGGAGAACCACGGGTGGATGGTGCGCATAGTGGCACTTTTCCCTCGTAAATCTCGTCTCGCCCTCCATTTTTAGATCAGCCGAAAGTGGAGTATCGATCAGAAGTCGCCGGGAATTACAGTTTGTGAGCGATTCTCCATTGCCTGTACCAAGTGGTTATATCTGCCATACGTCGTGTGCCATACGAAAGGGGGCGGCAACCGCAGCACGACTGTCCTCCACCCACCCCAATTTCACTCCCGAGAGCCAATATTTATCGATTACCCCCGAAGGTATCGTCCTGCCATCGAGAGTTCGCCCTTGGTAAAAAAAAGGACTGACTTCAGCCCCGAACTATCCGCATTCTGTTCTCACAGCTGTTAGCCTTTTTCGGACCTTCTTCTCGTTCTGTGATCCCCAACACCAACCCCTCGAAAAGCATGAAAATTCACCCTTCGAATTTTTATTCTTAGAAGTTCTCATACCTCCCTTTTTACGGGGAAGTAGAGGGTAAAGCCTCTGAAACACCCGGCGAGGAATCTGGAATTCGATGGATTTGCGTGAACCATCTGCAATGTCCAAGCGAAAGAGGCACGACCCTATAAATTCGTATTCAACTCGGGTCAGGGGATTAAACTTATATTAAACGATTTCGCCAATATCGTGCCGCCGACGGATTACGGGAGTTCGACAAAGAGATATTTCAAGGTTTATTTGCGATAAAGCACTACTCACCTTGCAACCATGTCCAATGTGGCTTAGCAATATCTTCCTTACCTGAAACATAAAATGATATTTTAGGATTTTATGGTTTTATTGTGGTGAATTGCAGTTTGAAAGTGTACTTGAGAAACGAAATATATATAGAGTTCATAAATGATAAAGGATCAGAATGGCTTTACAATTAGGTTACATGCCATTTTATTCAGGATGAGAATAGTATGTTCGTTTTATGTTTCATTTTATACAGTGAGAAATATTAATATTGAATGGACACGAGCACATTATTTTAAAATACCTACTAAAGTAGAGAATGATTTTTGATTAATTTAAAATGCTCTTGACTATAGATTCAATAGAATTTTTTTTTTTTTTTTTTGAAAATTAGACAATCTTTAGACTTGACTTAACATCACAATCAATATCTTAGACCCCAAAGACACAAAATTATCGTTCTTAGTTCAAAGGAGGGTCGCAATAACGTCAAAAATGTATTAGATTAGATGATCCTTTATCATTTCTGAACTCGTATATTTCTCTCTGTACAATTCCTTTTGATTTTAAAAATCTTTAAAATCAAATATTATATTTTACATATTACAATCGTAGTAACCTCTACAAACTCTACATCAATAAAATGATTCTGTACAGTTCAATTACAAAAGGGAATATCGAATCTGGTCGCTGTAAAATGTACGATGTACGCTTAATCTCTCCCCTTTCCTCCTCTTCAACCCCTCTGTTGTATGCTACTAAGCTCCCTGGAGGTTGCTCTCTGCTCAACTTTTACCATGCCACGGATATATGTGTAGAGGTTTGGCACGGTTAATGGCCATGGCGATTCATTTCAGAAAAATCGTGAGTTGACTTTCAAAAGCATACAACGTGAAATATTCATTTTCAGGTCAATCCCCAGATTATTCACTCTCAGTTTATACTTTTCGTTTCAGTTCTACAGGATTCATTTTTCGATTTTACCAAAACGAAAAATACATATCCAGTTATCAGTTGAACGATTTTTTACATTCATAAATCTGAAAGATTGCTGCAATTTTGAGGTATTGCTCATTAGAAAATAGTTGGAAATATCAAATTTTTCGATCATTGGAGGTAAAAAATAGGAAATAAGAAAGTATGTATTTTAAAAAGAGATCAAGGTAATTACATTAGAGAATGTGCAGAAATCTCATTAAAAAAGTTTGGTCCTCTTAATTTTTCCTCGCAGAAAAAAGGAAAACTAGAAAAGACCCTTCCAAATTCTGATCCCAATACAGTTAGCTATATGATAATTTTTAAAGAGACGTATTATAACTTTTGATAAATCTTTTACGAATTAAATTTTTTTATTCTCACAGAAATCGGCGACTTGAATTTTGTTGCATCTCGTTTTCAACAATTGAAATTTTCATTGTGATTTCATTTTTTTTTAATTTCATTTTTGTTGCACCTCGTTTTGAACAATTGAAATTTTCATTGTGATTTCATTTTTTTTTTTCGAGTCTTATTTATGTTGCACCTCGTTTTGAGACAAATTCAGTGTTGAATTTAGGTTCAAAATTTTACTGTGTTTATTTTATAAATTTTTTATTCCAAACTGAAGACCAATTTTTAAAGATCCAACAATTTTTCTAAGTATCAAACGTCAAAAAATCCGAAAAGCATAAACAACCAGAAATTATTAATCATCTCCCGAACACATAATTTACTCCAAATTAAATCCTACCCCACCATTTCTCATAAAAATCGACTTCAGCAAACCGCAGACCAGTAAAAATTCCTCCCCTAAAAAAATGAACGCCCTCGCGACAGAAGTACCCTGTCCGGAAGCATGCGGCAGGATGCAATTAAGTCGCAAATCGGCAGGGGATATTCGTTCGACAAGCGACAGGCGACTATAACAAATCGCTAATTCGCGAGAAAGCGTTTATTGGTTTCCGACTAACGTCGCGGAAAATCTGCAGACCGATGACTTACGACACATTGGCGGTGACTGGTTATTAGATTATTGGTCGTATCGACAGCTCATGCGTTGCCTACGGATACCTCTGCTCAGGGGGTGAAATGGGGTAAAGCTCCCTGGTTCGCACTGTACGCACCACCTACAAATAGACGTCCAGCGGTGAGGGGAAAGTGAACGGGGGACAAAACGGGGAGAGCGTGATAACGATAACGTACGATCGACATTAGCTGGCGGCTTGCTGCAGCTGATGGATGCGCTAATTATCAGCAAGCAGGAGTTACAGTGTTCCCAGTTCGCGTCCATACTCGCGTTACCTATGCATTTCCGATAAAAGGGATAGTCCCGCATATAGCGCGAAAATCGAACCCTATGATTATCGATTCAATACCGATCGGAGTCTGAATATCGAATAAATTCTCATTAAGGCTACATTCTACTTTCTCGACATCAAAAAATTGATTTTTTTCTTGCTTAATTGGAAAGTATAGAGGAAAGTTGCCTAAGAAGGGTCCCTTTCCATATTGCTTCCTCGTAGAGAAAGGTTTGTTTTCACATAAATTTTCAGACCAAATTTTTTGATGTATTTAGATATAATTCGAGCCCAGGAACTCGAAAATGACATTTTTTAAAAATGTCCTTGTGTGTGTGAATGTGTGCGTAACTTTTTTCTACGAACTATAGCTCGACAATGAGAAGAGCTACGACCTTCGAAATTTGGACGAATTGTAGGTCCAATTGATGTTCAGTGCAGATAGGATTTTGCGCTAAATCGGATAATTAGAACTTTTTTTGCGTTTATATTTTTAAAAAAATGTTTATAACTACAAATTTTTTTCCATACCTATAATAGTATGAAAATTTTACACTAAATTTTTAGGCTTTGACTAGACGCATCGATTGACCTATTGACGAACCTTTTACGACCTTTTATGGCCCTCAAATTCGATTTAAAACTTTAAAAAAATTTTTTTTATTTTGTTTATATGAGACAAACTTTTTTGATATTTCTTTTTTGATATTGACTTTTTTGATAACGTAACCCTCTTAATGAACCTTCTTAATGAAAAATGATTCCATGACGTCGTCTCTTTATTCATTTTTACTGACTTTTTTTACTATCTTTTTTTATCTGACGTAGTTCAAACTTCATTGGTTACTTCAAGTCATGGGTCTCTTTTAACCATTTTATACTTAATTTTATGCTTTATAAGTGTATCATTTATATTTGGTAGATAATTTTATTTATAACAACATTTACAAAACAAGAATGGGTTCGATTTATATTTACGGTAAGATATAATATGTACCAATTTTTTTTAAAAAGAAGAAAAAGAAGAAGAAAAATCCTTTCTCTATGAGGAAGGTTTTATTTTCTAATGTGAATATTAGAAAAAAACCTTCCTCTATGAGGAAGCAAAACGTAAAAAAGGCAAAGAATTGGGAGACAGATTTCACATAAAACCAATATCCACTCATATAATGATGAGAATGTAAAAAAAAATTGGTATATATTACAACTTACCGTAAATATAAATCGAACCCATTCTTGTTTTATAAATGTTGTTATAAATAAAATTATAAAAATTCTCTAAATTTAATAATTTACAGAAGAAATTTCTGAAGATGAATATTTATGCCTATGAATCGTTGAGGCCTTTAACTTCGTTTAAAAGAATAATTTTGGAGTGGAAAAATGATGAAACCGTAAAATTTCGAATGACGACAGAAATTACAAAAAAAAAAAAAACCAAAAAAGCAAAAAGGAGCGAAATTGTTCAAAAAATAATTTTAAAAACATAAAATAATTTTCGATTCTTAAATTATCATGATAATGACTTTTGAACTTCCATTATAAAATATATAATTTAAATGCAGAAAAAGTTTAATAAAGAATCATATTAATTGATTGATGAGATTTATTTAAAAACTAAAAAACCTATCAAACACAAAAATTTACTTAAAAAGTGTTTTAGTCAAATTCGAATTTAAAATTGGTAAAAAAATAATGTTTGGTGAAATAATACAAATTTTGGTGTTTAGAAGGTTTTTTCTATTAATATGTAGTGTCAATTTTTACCAGTTATTTTTATTTTTAAATTGCAGTATAGTTTTATAAAAACAGATTTTAATGAAAATGAAAATTTAAATTACACTCATCACTTGAAATAAGGCCGGGCTCGGGGGTAGACGGCCTTAAATTCGATGCTATTAAAATCTAGTTTGAACCGGATTTAAAGCGACGAGCGAGCACTCTTATGTCAACATTCAGAACCGCAAATATAGTCTCTGAACGTACAAAAGTAAATGCACAGAGAGTCGCGATGTGAAGAACTTCTGGCGACCCTGACTGTTCGAGCGATGGCCTTCAGTGTCGGTCGTCAAGGGACGCTAAGGTGGGGGGGGGGGGAGATACAGAATCAGTGAAGCGTAAACGACCGTGAAGCCGGCCTTACTTACAGCGGCCCCATTTAAATAACCAAAAAGTAAATATTCTGACTAGCTTCTTATACATTATTTTTTATTTATTTATTTTAAAGGAGGTTCTTTTAATTCTTCTTGCCTTTCTCTTTTATAATTTTAATTGTTTCGGCATTTGAATTAGGTTTTTCTTCTTTCGGATTTTCCTCACTTCTATAACTTTCGTTTTTTTAACAAGAATTTTTAAAATATGATTCAGCTGCAGCAAATGCTGCTTCAATAGATTCTTCATCAATTTCAGTCCACAAAGAATCTATGCAAAAATATTTTATTATTTTTTATTCTAAAAATTATATCAATATGATTAACAAAAGTTTCATATAAACGTTAAGAATAACCTGATTTATTGTATATATAACCTCTTATAACCAAAAAATTGTCATACTTTAATTAAATTATAATTAAAATTATATTTATAAAAATCTTAACATTCAAATATTTTGCAGAATCCATTTTTTTCCTCTGTTAAAAAATAACCAATGATGCTTCAAAATGTCAAATCAGATTTAAACAGAAAAAGTGACAACTATATATCAAGCGTGTTGAAGTATTCTGAATATGAACTTTTATCAAAGACCTTATATCAATAATATTTAATATTTTATTATTATATTATATAATATTTAATATCCGATTATTTTATTTTTATTTTTGTTGGGTAGAACCTTTCTCTATGAGGAAGCAAATTTATTTGTTACCTATGAGGAAGCAAAATGTTCATGAAATGAGTACAAATGATTATATGCATAATAAATCCACCCATGGTAGATAACTCACAGCATATTTTCCAAATATTTTCGATTTTGAGGAATTTCGGAAGCAAAAGCGATTACTAGCATCATAGTTTGATATTTTATTTGCAAAGTTCAAACGATTAAACGTTTAAAAAATGTTAAAAAGGCTATAAATTTCGATTTAAAAAAAAAAGTATTTTGCCCGTCTTAAGCAACTCGGTATCCTAAGACGGAAACCTTTTAAAAAACATAAAAATCATGTTATTAGACACTGGATATTGATAAATTTTATTCTTATATTATTTAAACATGTGCTGTACCTTTGTCAGAAATTATTTATGCAAAATACATTATAAAACGTAAAATAAGCATCAAATAAAGTAAAAGATAAAATAAGTATTAACAATGTTATAAAAAATTAACCATTTATAAAAAGTTATAAAATAACAAATATTATTTACATTGGGACTAATATTTCCTTACATAAATCAAAGAAAAGACATATTAAAAAAAATTCTTTATCCTAACCTACACGAGGCCCATCTTCAGAATCACGCATCTTCATTGTTTTTCAAATTTTTTTTAATAAACAGCATAAAAATGAACAAAATGCAAGTAATGATTTTAAAGCTTAGAGAATAATCTACATGAAATGAAAACTATCTGCAGTTTCTAATCGCTAATAACTAATAAATTAAGATTTCTTAGATAAAAGTTCGTAATCAAGGTACTAAAATGATTTTTTTCTGTTATTGTTAATTTACTTGCAATAAAGAAAAGGAGACATTGTAAGTAATTAGAAGTCTACTGAGCATACATATACATGAATGATTGATGAATATATATTTTTGATGCAAAGATATTAAGGGGTGCCCGTCTTAGGTAACTTTCCTCTACACCATCGAGAATATGGCGTCAGAATTTGTGAAAAAAATTAAACATATTTTAGAAGCTACAGGTCTTTATAGTGGCTTTAAACGCGTTTTTCTTGAAACGACATTTTTTGTACTGTGGGCATGATAAAAAAAAATACTTGACTAATCAGTACAAAATTTAAATACACTCATCGCTGGATTATGGGCCACTGGATTTCGGGCCGGCTTCATGGTCGTTCACACTTCACTGATTCTGTCTCTCCTCACCACCATGAGCGTCCCTTGACGGGCGACACTAAAGGCCATCGCTCGAACAGTCAGGGCCGTCAGAAGTTGTTTACATCGCGACTCTCTGCGCATTTACTTTTGTACGTTCAGAGACTATATTTGCGGTCCTGAATGTTGACATAAGACTGCTCGCTCGTCGCTTTAAATTCGGTTCAAACTGGATTTTAATAGCATTGAATTGAGGACCGTCTACCCCCGAGCCCGGCCCATAATCCAGCGATGAGTGTGATTCAGTATTCTGCACATTAGCCGCTATAGTATGAATAAAAATCAAGTTGATGTGTCCATATTTACCATTTTTATTCATGAATTACAGGGGAAACAAAGTGCTTTTTCGGTATTTTCGACTTTCAAAATCCGCCATTTCCAAAATATTTGCTCAAATTTTTTCATTCTAGTTCATGCTATAGCTATAGTCATAAAAATTCAAAATCTAATTTAATTTTTTTTTCTGACATTTCAGTGGACCTCAATCATGCCCGCAAGCGACACATGAATTTTTCAAGGCGTCATAAGGAGCTGCAGATAACCCCACCAAAATGTATTTAAAAAATTAATATAATGCATATTTTTGTAGTTCAAGAGTTAAATAAAATGTGTAAAAAACTTTTAACATAATAATGTATTTACTTTATTATACAAAAATAACCGAAAATCGGAAAAATTATCGGCCGAGAAAGTAGAATGTAGCCTTAAGGCAATGAGAATTTTTGATGATGTCAATGAAAAATCTGAATTCGAGTCGCAAGATTGACTTATTTTCAACATAAACTGATAGTAGGGTGTACCGTAAAATACGAATTTCAGAAAACGAAAATCCCTGAGTTGCCATTTTTTTCCTTTTTACCTAAAAAAGAAAAGTGTGAAGTTTCATTATGATCAAAAATTTTTTTTGACGAACGCAAAGCTAAAATAAGTGAAAACCCCCCCAAAAAACACGGTTTTTTTAATTTACTCCAGAAATATTAGTCATACCGAAAAATTATTAAATGTATGATAAAAAAATACATCCTCTATGTTCAAAGAGTTTTTCAATCGAAACATCCTGCTCGAAAAAAATACAAATATGAGTAAAAATGTGAAATTTTCTATTTTTTGTTTTGTTTTTAAAAATGGGGACGCGTTTTTAATCTTCATTATTTGTAAAACTCTTAGAAAATAAAAAATAACTTTTTTGACTCGTTTTGGGCTACTTTTTAAAATTTGCTAAGGGAATGTCTATTAATTACGTAAGTCTTTTTTGGAGGGAGGGGGTCAGCAAAATCTTACGCCCATGTTAAAGTTGCATACATTTACCACAGAAAAAATCTTACATGGGAGAGGGAGGGATTTCAGATTGCAAAAATGACCCTTACGCGAAGGGTTAACCAATACTGAATTCAGGTGTTCATCTGTTCCTGAATTCTTTTGAATTCTTAGAATTCTTTTGAATTCACCATGTATTCTTTGAATTCTTTTGAATCCTCAAAGAATTTTTAAAATTTTTTTGAATTCTTTTGAACTCTTTTGAGCTCATTTGAATTCTTTAAATTCTTTTGAATTCATTTGAATTCTATTTGTATTTTTTAAATTATTTTTTTGAATTCATCTTGTATTCTATGAATTCTTTTGAATTCACCTTGTATTCTTTAAATTCTTTTGAATTCAATCTTGTATTCTTTTAATTCTTTTGAATTCACTTTGCATTCTTTTAATTCTATTGAATTCTTTGAATTCTCTTGTACTCACCTTGTATTCTTTGAATTCTTTTGAATTCATCTTGTAATTTTAGAATTCTTTTAAATTCATCTTGTATTCTTTAAATTCTTTTGAATTTTTCGAATTCAGGTGTATATCAAAATTGCCAGTGGTTAAACCCTCGCTCTTACATAATTAATGGACGTTCCCTAAAGTGTTTTTAAAATAATTTATATTGTAAATTACTTTGTTACGATTAAATATGAAATAAACAATGTTCAAGCATCCTTTTTCGGGATAATCGCTTGTTTTTGTTCGGATGCAAGCTTCGATTTTAGGTAAAAAGGAAAAAAAATGACAACTCGGGGATTTTCGTTTTCGGAAATTCGTATTTTACGATATACTCTAGTGAACATTGTTAATTTCATATTTAATCGTAACAAACTGTATTGTTTAGATACTGTATTTTTAGAATATGAAAAGGTAGAGATAGAGGGATGATATTTTTAGCAAGGACACTTTGCGAATCTATAGGATAGGTTTCACAAGTGGATCTACTTGTCCTAATGCTAATGCGACGAAGCGAATGAATAATCGCTACTCGGAACGCATCATTATGCAAAGTGCAGGGAGTAAATGAAATTTTCAACATCCTCGCTCTCTCGGTTTTTACGAGCAGCACACAAAAAGGACTGTTGCTTGGAAAGATGCGTATATTATTTGCTTCTGATTTAATATTCGCAAATAATGATGCTGGATTTCAAGCTTTCCTTGTAACTTAAAGGTATAACTTAAATGATATTATATTTTTAAAATGTTTACAAATAATAGTTTCAACTGTCATATATTATACTTTATAGATGCTAATAATTTGTCTAGCGTATGAACTATTTGAAGCATTGAAATTTAACTGATTCAAATTTGGAGTCTATTCTTTTCAAAAAGACTGGTCAAGTAAGAAAGAAAACTTTGTTTGAACTAAAATTTCGGATTTAAAATCTGAAGCCACTAAAGAATTTCGGCAAACTCTACACTGAATCAAATGGATTGTTGGACTATTATAGTAATTTTTTATTAGTTGATGTAATTATTAAAATTGTTGTCACACACTACACAGTAACGCGAACTAATAAAATGGTTCCATTATTTAATAAAAGCAAATTTCTGCATGGATAAAAACTGATACTTATTTTTTTCAGTGCCTACGAATCTCAGATTCGGAGAAGTGTGCTTGAGAGCAATTGACCTTACCGTATTTCAGGCAAAAACCTACTATTCCCGGAGTACTTTTCGCAGCAAAGAGTGTTTGTTGCAAAAATAAGCAAAGCACTAGTTCTGCAGAGAATCTTGCTCGCGGGGATCTGCAGCATGCACGTTCGCGAATATGCATACGCATACCTAGTAAGTATCTATATAGGTATCTACTTATGCGCTAGATGGTATCTTTGCCGAGAGGGTGACTCGACGGCGCGTATTTGACCATGGTGCATGCAGGACTGCTGATATAGAACTACTAAACAGGTCGTAGATCAGCTTGGTTAGTTATATCGAACCTCTCCCACACCACCCCCGTACCAATTCCCACCGGTGTTCTGCATCATTTGGCGGCCCGCGGCCGTGAGATCCGCGCATGTAGCCAACAACGCTGCCCTATCAGGATGCACATCGCACTTTGTAATATAAACCTGTACATAACAAAACGCTCAAACTTTATTTCTCCACTCTCGTACTTTCACGCGTTCTCGTACACAGGTTCGTTTAAAAACGAATTTAAAAATGATGATAGTATTATAAATGGGTCGTCGTCAAAAAATTGTGAAATTTGGAATATCTATTTTTTGAAAAAACAACCCACAATATTCCATTCATGTTCCCGGAATATTTCATTGAGTTATTCGGAATATTTCCAAGGAACATTACAGCAATGTTCTAGGAATAATATAATGTCCGAGTTTTGGAATATTTTAATGTAATGTTGAGGAAATATTCTTTAGAAATATTGTAAAAAAATTCGCCCTGAAACATTGCAATGAAAGTAAATGAAATTTTTTTAAATATTCTAAATTGCTCTGTTGGAAAAATTTGGACCAGTACGCTTATTTGCTCGTATGAGGTTGAATCATAAAAATCGATCAAGTCTTTTTTGCTTTATTTTATCTACATATACAATTCACATTCAATATTATTTTATTACAAACTGCTATTAAAATTATAATCATAAGCACGAAGATACCTGCAAATAAAATTACTAGAAACCTACTTTACATTGTTACAATATTGACAATTAGCTGAAAATTACGATTTTAACAAATTATAGTACAGTGGCGTAGAAAGGCAGATTATATTTAAACACAAAAATTTCGAAAATTTTTCGATTCAAAGGTTAGCAGTGCCTGAATTCCTAAAACTTCAGTAAATTATCCCTTCAGTTTAAAAAAAAAACCTCTGATGTACATGAAACCAATATTTTTTTATTTTTCATTATTTAAACATTTGGCAGCTTCAGGACTTTCTCAATTTTGAAAGTATTTCTGAAAAAAGTAAATATTTAATTTAATTTTTGAAATATCACCAGATGATATGATGGCGAGAGAGGGAAACCCGCGAGGGATGCACATAAGAAAAACACTGAATTGAAGGATCGACGGGCAAAAGGGCGTAAGTGCCAAAACGCGAATTTTAAAAGAGGCACAAAAACCTGTCTAACTTTAAAGCTTTTAATTTAAAAAAAAAGCAAGAAATTACTTTCGAGTTGTTACTTAGCTCTACTGAATTTTGAAAGGAGCGCTTTGAAAAAAGCAACCATCTTTGAGAAAACCCGTGTCAAAGAAATGGCGCATCCCAAAAAACGAAGATTTTGACTCTGTAAGAGTTGAATAATTTTTTTATTTATTAACTTGAAAATAAAAATAAAAAAACGTCTCGAGATATTACTTAGTTCTATTGAATCGTGAAAGGAACGTCTAGAAGAAAGCAACCATCTCCGAGGAAAGGCCTTATCAAAGAACGACGCATCCACAAAAACGCCGGTCCTGACACAGAAAATGCTGCATAACTTTTTTATTTTTGAATTCAAAAAAACCCAAAAACATTTTTCGAGCAATTATTTACCTCTATCGAATCGGGAAAAGAGCAGGCTGAAAGAAGCAACGACTTCGGAGAAAAAAATTATAAAACATCGATTTCGAGGTTGACATTGAGAAAAACATGATTTCTTTCAACTGTTTCAGCTTGTAATGAATTATGTATAACTACTTTTTTCGTACAACTAATGCTTTTTTTGTGATGCCACAACTCTCAGAAATGACATTTTTGGCCATAAAGGCCCAAAATGCACTACATGGCACATCACAATTACGTCCATATGCACTGCTTTTTTCCCCCTGCCCCACTTCCAAATCGAACTGGACCATAATCTTCTACAGGGACATGAGTTAGGTCAAAACAATTAATTTAAGATAATAAAACGAATTTTCGGAATTAGGCACTTACTTTTGCCCGACAAACCTTCAATTATATTGACTTTTTTTTTTTGAAAATTGTAATAAAATTTGACAGTGCTATTGTCAAAAATTAAATTTTAAAGTTATTGCAATTTAAAGAATTACTTATTGCTAATTTATACTTTTTAAATTAAAAATAGTCCTAGAGGCAGCAGAAATAAAATCTTCTTTCCTTGAGGTCATAATTTAAGTAGCTCCTATTTTTGAATCATCTAAAATTCATTGTAAAAAATTACTATTCAGTTTAATTCTGTTCATAATTCTGTATAACAACTCAAGAAGAATTATATGGAATTATAAATACCAAACGAAATTATGATTTTTTAAATTAAATTATTATAAATTATCACATATTAAATTATTATAAAAAATTCACATTTTTTATTTCAAATAGGAAAATTGTGACTTACCAGAACTTTTAATTCATGCGATGTCTATTTTCTATACTGTTTATGAAACTTTTTCCTATATACACTGAAAGCGCGGTTGTAGACCGCGCGGAATAAGCCTTCCAGGAAGTAGTTTATACATACTAACACATTCAAATTTGGACAAGGGGTCCAAGGGGAGGAGGAAAGCTGAACTCAGAGCTCAGCGGCGCCGCGCAAGTAGCGTAGCAACAAAGTGCGCAATAGTGACGCAGTAGTCTACGCGTCGGTTCGTATCAGTTCGTTTTGAGTGTTTTCGTTATGCGTTATGTGTAATAATTCATAAATAATAACTAAATCAGACTTAACAGAGAGGTAAACATTAAAGTAAACTTATTTTTAAAAAATATTTTTCACTCGTGACAAAAATCAAATAGAAATAGTTCATACGACCCTGACTTGTTTACGTTTAAAGACTCTCGCTTTAAGTCCAAGGCCATTGAGGCAACTCCCGAAGCCGGCCTTAAATCGGGCTTTCAGTGTATCTTGAAAAATTTATAGAAAATAGATGTGTCCATTCTATGTATTAACCCTTTTTCCCTTAATTCCATAATTTCTTCCCATTTTCTGCAACTTTATTACAATAATCGATATGTAATGACTTTTTGTACATTAGAAACAATACTACTGTTTGTTTTTAAGAACGAAAGATAAAATTCAATAAAGATTCAGCGGCAATAAATTGGTGCCACTTATGTAAAAATACTGAAGTGAGCCGTAAGATAACATCAATTGTTTTAGAAATAAAAACTTTAAATTGTTCATCATTCGTTTTATGTCATGATAAAATTAAACTTTATAATTCCTACGAAATTAATATTTTTTTCTAAAGTATGTAAAGATATTTTTGAATTAAGTTTTTTTGTCATATAACTGAAAAAATGGATAGAAATTATGGAAGAAAAGAAAAAGCAGTTAATATAGAATGGATACATTTATTTTCCATTAATTTTCCAAGTCTCAGAGCTTATTTTCATGAATATATAGGAAAAAAATTTAATAAACAGTTTCGAGTATAGACGTGTCATAAATTAAGCGTTCTGGTAAGTCACACTTTTCCTATTTGAAATAAAAAATGTTCACAATTGCGTTTGGTATTTATTATTTCAATATAGTTCTTCTTGAGTCGCTGTACAGCATAAGAATATTCTTTATATTAATTAATTAGAAGATAGAGGGTAATCTCTACACCATATGATGCTTTCCATATGAAACTGAATAGTAATTTTTTAAAGTCAAGTTCGAATGATTCGAAAACATGAGCTTTTTAAATTTGACATCAAAAGACTTTAGGGAAAGAAGATTTTATTTCTGCTGTCTTTAGGACTATTTTATATGAAAAAGATATAAATCTTTTAAAAAGTATAAATATAAAGTAAGAATAAGTATAAAGATATAAATCTTTTTAAAAAGTATAAATCTTACACTTCAGCTTATTATACCATAATGACAATAATTGTTAATTATATAAACAATTTTTATAAACAAATGCACATTTTGACCACTTTTTCATGAATATGCCTAATTTTTTTTTGGTAATAAACTAGAAATGTCTTTCCAGGGACTCCTTGCTATCATATTTTTCATAGTAACAAAAACTGTTAATTATATAAACAATTTTTATAAATAAACGCACATTTTCACCATTTTTTTTAATAGGCTTAATTTTCGTTTAAAGAATTAATAGCTTCTATCAATTTGAAATATATGACAGCAAGGAGTCTTTGGCAAGGCATTTCGAGTTGATTCCGCAAAAAGAATGAAGCTTATTCATGAAACAATGATGGAAAAGGGCATTTGTTTATAAAAATTGTTTATATGATTAACAATTATTATGAAATATTATGAAAAATATGGCAGCAAGGAGTCTTTGGCAAAACATTTCGAGTTTATTCCGCAAAAAAATGAAACCTATGAAAAAATGGTGAAAATGTGCATTTGTTTACAAAAATTGTTTATATAATTAACAGTTTTTGTCACTATGAAAAATATGGAAAGATATTTCTAGTTCATTACATAAAAAATTAAGCCTATTCCTGAAAAAATGGTTAAAATGTGCACTTGTTTATAAAAATTGTTTATATAATTGATAGTTTTTGTAACTATGAAAAGTATGACAACAAGGAGTCTTTGGCAAATCATTTCAAGTTGATTCCGCAAAAAAAGCCTATTCATGAAAAAATGGTTAAAGTGTGCATTTCTTTATAAAAATTGTTTAAATAATTGGAAAACAGCCGTTTTTCTTAACTAATTGTAAGCGCACATTATTATTTGTCATATTTCATTCAAAATCTCTGGATTTAAAATAGGGAATCATTGTGAATCACGAAAAAATGACTTTTGTTCAATAGTTTGTTTATAACATTATAAACAATTTTTTTGCTTACTCTAACCTACTAGACCTTATTTTTAATTAGTGATTACATTGATTTATGACCTGCTTTAATAAATTTGAAAATCTTAAAAGAAATGGTATCACTGAAAAGTTAGACAAAAAAAAAATGTAAACTTTGTTGTCACATAACAAATTTTTGTTTAGTCAGAGTGAAATATTCGCAGTCACTCGTTATACCTGGAAGACTTACGGTCATTTCTAAAAAAAAAGAGTCAAAGTCTGTTAAGAATTGTAATGTCGGTCGATTTTTGTCCAAAAAAGGTGCTTTTTTCCCACTGTACGCCATGCCCTTAAAATAAACCCACATCTCGATTTTGTTTCGCACTCTTGGGCTTCGAATAAATGAAAACTACTGAAGTTTCAGTCCACCGCGGACCTCATTGAACCCCGTGGGTCGTGACATTCTCGAGTGTTTAATTTGGAGAGCGCTCGTGCTTCAACGCCACAAGGCACGTACACAACTTGCACAACGCACGTGTGCACTGTGCATGCTCCCATGTACGTATGCCGAGACCGCAGTTCGCGGTCTAGGAGCCCTAGGTGCATCCAGCTTCCTATACATGTACCGCGTAGTATCTCGTGTACACGTAAAGCGCTCGATCGGGGCCAACCCGACCCCGTAATGAACATGGCGCTTGTTTATTTAATGGGAAATTCGGTGGCGCCATAAAGCTCGAAGAAGGGGGTGAAACCTATTAAATTTATGCTTTCGGTTTACCCACTCTGACGGATCGCAATGCCCGCACGCGGCCTGACCCACCATCCCCCTTCAACCCCCCTCCATTCGATTCTCAGCGACAGTGTGTTTGTGTTTATCCTATTGGTAGTCCGGCGTAATCCAAACGGAGATATATTCCAGGGGTTGTTTCGTATTGGGATGAGGGGGTGGGTCAGGGGTGGACTATGGCGCCTGCAGTGACGGACAGCGCCGCGTCAGCGCGTAAACCTGACGTTTCTGAATCCTGTTCTCTCAAATCTATGACTTTGTGTGTGCTACATGTTTGCAATAATTAGTCGTCAAGAATAATCAGCCTGTTCGAGTTTAACCCAATTCTACATCAGAGAATAACGAAGAGAATATAAAGATAAATGAAATTGAAGTAGTTTGCACAGTGGGTCAGTTGAGATCAGTGTTGGGTTACGATATTTTGAAATAAAAAGTAACTAGTTACAGTTACAATATTTTGCAATGAAAAGTAACTAGTTAGAGTTCCATTTTTGACAAAGTAACTCGTTACAGTTACTAGAGGAAATAACTTAAGTTCCTTTTGAAGTTACTTTAAATTTTACTCCCACCCTTCAAGTTTAAAAAATAAAAAAATAGACGGGCATTAGTTAAAATAAAAAAATGCGCGATATGTTTTGGCAAGTGAACAGCAATAATTATTTTTTTAAATTTACAAAAATCTTTCCTTAGTAGTATCTCTTATTAATTTTTAAGAGCACACACAGTGGGACCAGACGTCCTTTTTTCGTTCAAAAAAATCTTCAGCTTACAATTTTTGTCCGATTTAAGTTTTTAAAAAATAAAATTAAAGAGCAATAAATTTCGAAGAGAAAATTGTTTACGGTTTTTTAAATTTCCTTTTGCTTATGCATTATATTTATAAACCAAATATAAAAAAAGTGACGTTTTTTAGAAAATAATTTTTTATTTTTTAAAAACAACGTAGCTATATTCTAAATTACTTTAAGTCAACTCAAAGGAATTAAAAAAATACAAATAATTTGTTGGTAATGCATTTCAATGTTATAAACACATTAGGTGAACAATTTGTCAAAAATCTTAATGTACAGTATAACATTTTTTTGTTTCTACTTTGTTACTGTTACTGTTACTTTTACTATTACTACTTTTGTTACTGTTTTAAATTATTACGGGAGTGATTTCTAGTCACAAAACCTTTAAGAAATTGCAGATATTCTTAGAAATATTTGTTTAATTATATTTGTTACAATACAACATTTATAACTTTGATAAACAAATGTGATTAAAAAATTTTTAATTTTGGCGTTTTCGGGTAGAAAAATTTTTTATGCTGCAACTGCTCTGTAATGCATTGAAGTGATCGCTAGTCACAAAACTTAAGAAAAATGAACAATACCTATTGTTATAAACAATTTTTCAGGCAATGTTGTTCAATTTGCGTCTTTTTTAAATTCGAATTTTCCGTAACTACTTTGCTACAGATTTTGTTAAAAATACATATATTTTACCAAATATTTTAATAATTTTTACCAATATCTGTAGCAAAGTAGTTAGGGAAAATTATATTTTTTGTATATAACTGCGCTAAGCAAATGGGAACTTTTGGCAAAATTGAATGAAGTTTTACGACTAACTGCCACTCCCAACGCAAAGCAATTGCAGAATAAAAAACAACTTTTTTCTACACTAAAATGTCAAAATTTCCCATTTCTTTATAAAAATTATAATTGTTGTACTTTAACAAATATAATTAAACACATATCATTTTTAAGAATATCTGTACGAATGCAAGAGACTAAGGGAAATCCGAATCTAAAAAAGCCATAAATTTAAATATATTGCGCAAAAAATTGTTTAACAATAGTTAACAATAGTTAAATTAACAATAGTTACTGTTAATTTCTTAACAGTTTTGTGATACTAAAAATCACTCCCGCAATAATTTAAAACAGTTTTAGCAAAAAATTTTAAACCATACATGTCGATTTTTGGAAAATTGTTCACCTGATTTGTTTATAACAATGAAACGGCACTTTTTTATACTGTTTAAAAATATAATGCATAAACAAAAAAAAATTTTTTAAATCATAAATACCGTTCTCATAGAAATTTTTTGTTCTGTAATTTGAAAGAAAACAAAATTTAATCGGACAAAAATTGTAAGCTGTATACTTTTTTGAACGAAAAAAGGATGTTTGATCCATTTAGTCCCACTGTGTACCAGCGCGCAATTTTTGAAGTTTCTGTTTATTGTATAACAGCTATTAAAAGGAAATCATACAAACAAAAAGTAACTCAAAAGTAACTAAAATTAAAGTTACAAGTTACTGCAAAAATAGTAACTAAGTTACGTGACAGTCACTTTTTTAAAAAAATAACTAAGTTACTGCAAAAGATACAAGTAACTCATCTTTTTCAGTAACTTAGATACTTATATCGAGTTAATACCCCACACTGGTTGCGATATTCAGGTGGTTCAACTTTTTTTTACAACAAAAAATCTTGTTTTAGATGTTTAAAGTAGAATGAATCTAAAAATGGTGCATTTTTATAAATCAGAATACTTTTAAAGTGTTTATCGAGATATCGAATTTTTCAGAAAATATAGGGCCAGGTGCCCTACTACTAGATCCTTTAATTAGGGACCCCGGCTTTTTTCAGTAACTACTAACTATTTACTCTCTAAATCTGAATCAGAGAAAAATATAATCAATTATTTATTATTAATTTTTCATTCATTCATTCAATATTCAGATGAGAGGTCCAAATGCAAATCATTATTGCCTTTGTGGTAAATGAATACAGTTATAAACTAAATTTTTGTCAAATGATCAGTTTATTTGTTAAGCTAAACGTTTCACAAAAATATAATTTACAGTTCTATTTATTTGTGGCAAAAATAATAGTGATTCGCATTTGGACCCTTGATTCAAATTTAGTTCTACTGCCTTAGTGAAAATTAACCAATTTTCAGTTAAAATTGACTGAAATTTTCGTAGAAAGTTCACTGATTTGCATGTCGGAATGTGTACTTTTTGATACAAAATAGTAAGTTTTTCAGCACCAAGTTTTATAAAAACTGGGAGATTGTATTATAAATTAAAAGGAGTATTTAATTAGAAGAATTTGGTGCATAACGAATGTCGAAGATGCATTAATTATAATATAGAGACCGTTAGGAAGTCCTACAAACTCTTAATGCGTAAATGCCTCTTAAGTCTTCCATCCTTTAAAAATAGAAACACAGAAATGTGAAATTATTATGTGTTCTTCAATATAAACGTCAACATGAAGAAATTCTATTAAATTTTCAAATTATAAGCAAAATTTCAAGCTTCTTGGGGATTACCGAAAAAATATTAGGGGGAAACGTCCTAAGACGGCCTAGCGCCTAAGATGGTTCCCCTTTCTAATATATCTCAAATAAATAAGTATATTATTTACCAGCCGTGTACGTAGATATATGTTAAGTGACTTCTAACAACTAATATCTACTTTCACAACTCATGAATAATATTTTCTAATTGGATATACGTGAAAGCTCGATTTAAGCCCGGCTTCGGGGGTTGCCTCAATGGCCTTAGCCTAAATCGCACTGTGACAAACAATTTTTCGTTGAAAGTCTGATAAACAAAATATATATTTTTTATCAATAAACTTTAATAATATCAAGAGAAATTAAAAGAAATTTAAATAAATTAAATTAAAAGAAATTAAAAAAAAAAGAAAGTAACAGAAAAAGCTATCTAGTTTTGAATAGCTAACTTTTTTATTACTACATTAAAAATGAGATTTCAAATAAATCCTTTTAACACAAGGCGTAGTTGATTTTTTAGGAATTTTTTATGCAAAACACAAAGGGTTTTGCAAAAACAGTTATAAATCCAAAAAAAAATGATTCATAACTTTTAAGCAAAATTTAAATATACCAATTTACTGATGTAAAAATATAAATCTAATAATATTAAAGTAACATTCAAACATAAATACATGAATATATAACTATTTTATACGTTTGTTACATTACGACTAAAAATATAGTAACCTCGAGAAACATAAAAAGTTCCTTATTCATTTGTGAATTGCATTAACGAAGACAAAAATCCCTTATAACTGAATTATCTTGACCTCGAAATATTTCAATTCTCAGTGATTTTGAGGAAATCATTAATTTATTTTTTGATCAATCGTTGAAGTTTATATTTCTTATAACAATAAGGAACCAATTCTCTCACAAAAATATTTCAGACTTAATAAATATTTATTGAATCACAATTCCAAGGTGAGAATACGAAATTTCCCTCTCCTTATTATTCTATTGACTTTGCCGTAAATAGCGTCGAATCGCGTCATTAAGAATGCATGTATTTCGCTAGACGCAATAAATAATCCGAGCAAAGACGCCGCGGCGCATTATCTGACCAAGGCGAAGAAAAGTCTCGCGATGGTGAGAAACTTTCAGCAAAAGCGATACGCTATCTATTTTTTGCAACTATAGAGCAATTTCCCCAGCAAGAAGTTTTCCTTTTATCCATTCTTCTCCCCAGTAAAGAAAACACCTACTGTAAGAAACGTGGTTGAGGAAAAACGCCATTGCGATACTTTATCCCTTTTGAATCCCCCTAATTACCAAATTTTCCTCGCCCTTAATTTAGTGTTATAATTGCTTCCTACCCCTTCACAAGGGTTTGGATCGTGGTACCCCGAATCCTTAGGACCCTACCAACTATGTCCCATTCCTTACGAGAGTCTCTCCCTTTTGAAAATATACGCACATTCCTTCGAGCACCCTCCACTTGCTTTCCCTCTGTCTTATATCATACCTTATATTTTTTAGATAGAAGCCAAATAAATTCGTATTAAGTTTAAACGGGAACGGATCTCGAGCTTTTCCACGAGAGAAGGAGTGAATTAAGGGAATGAATTTATGCTCGAGGGACTTAACTAATGTTAATTTAGAGGGATTACTTTCTAGAGTCCAAGAAAATGCCTTTCTTCCTTTCTTCCATTCTTGCATCTTAAATTTTATTTATTCACATCATTTTATTACAGTAGAAAAATATAGTACTTGGGGCTAAATATTCTGAGTGAGTGCCTTTAAACAATCAAAACAACTGATTTTGTTCCAAATATTGTAGTTAACAATAAATGACAATTTGACAATTTTACAGTAAAGTGACTAAAAAACCTCTGAATATGAATTCTTGCAAATCAGCCTAGTAGCAGACCTAATTATAATTTCATTTGTGGGTCAGAGGCACATTTAGCTTCATGAATGACAAAAAAAATACAACTTTGCACGTGCAGCGCGTGCCTCTTTGTTTGCCACGAAGTCACGTTTTTGGTCGCTTATATTTACGCAACGTAGTGCACTTAGGGAAATGTAAAGGCATTAGGCTCTTATGTCATTGAAGCATTGGAATAACAAGCATTCACTGGCAGAAGTTCAGGAGCTATTACGTCGAGAGTCAAAAGATATAACCATCCTCAAGTGCATTTGCCTCCTCCTTAATTCGATACTATCGAGTATCCTTTTACCAACATAGGCGATTAATCACTGCACTTCAAGTGTCTTAGGGGTCTTAAAAATTCATTGGAAATAAGAAAAACAGGATAGCTGCACATCCGGAGGCAAATCCTCCTTCTGGGAAAAGTATTTAAAAGCCATCTTGTCAGGAGCTCTTACCCCAAATTTTCCTTTCTGACTCTTTCTTTTTTACGGTTCTGATTTCTTAGTTTTTCGCTTATTTTTAAAATGTATTTTTGGAACATTTTTCTACGGAGAATGTTGCACTGCTTTGAAGCATTGTACTACTCGGAAATGAAAAGATATAAAATTATGATGGAATAAAGAATTAATTATATTGTTCTAAATAACGAATTTCATTATTTAGAATTCTTTTTTTTTATAGAAATATTGAATTTTTAGCTGTAATTCCTTTAAAAATAAATTAGGCTGGAAAACTTGAAAAATAACGGCTTTTTTGTCAAATATTATCAGTAAAAAAAAACTACTCAGTAAAAAGTATACTCAGTAAAAAAAACTGAAAAATAAAAAACTTGAAAAATAACTGTTTTTAGAGATGCATAGCGAGAATTTCTAAATTTTTTAAAAATATTGTCAGATGGCATTAAAACATTAAACATGGTACTTATCATAACGAAACGAAACTTTATTCGAACGAGATTCTCGTTCTCGTCTCATCTTGTTTTCGAGATTACAGATTTTCGATCTACATCAAGTTTTGGTCTCAGCTGATTATGTTTCGAGCAAATCTCGTTTTTTCCAAAAAATTCTCGTTATGCATCACTAACTGTTTTTTTTTGTCAGATATTATTAGTATAAAACTCAGTACCTTCCGATTCTCTGAAAAGTAAATCTTGTTTGGATTCATTTATTTATTCTGGATTTTTATTTATATTTTTGGATTTATGTTGAATTTTAACTGTTTTTAAAATTCATGCTACTTTAAAAACATTTAAAAGATTATTTTTTGTAAAACTAATTTCTTCTACCTCACTATCCAATTTGTCCCTATTTGCAGTGATTTTTTACGCAATGTAATTTCAGGGTTGCTACAGAAGTCTAATTTCAAAATTGCTGGTCTTTTCCAGGTCTAATTTTGAATAAATTCCAGAAAATTCAACTCAATATTCTACTGGTCGCAAACTAATTATGTGCCGACAATTTCTAGTACTTTGGAGGGATTTTTAACAGTTATGGAATTCTAAACAATCAATTCCTATCGATTTTGCAATTTTAAAATCCTCAGTCAAAGACCAAAATAATTAATAAGACTTTAAAACAGGTGCTGCTAAAAAAATTCTAGTCATTTTTGCAAAATTCCAAGTTTTCCAGAACTTTTTTAAAATTTCATACATTTCCAAGTTTTCCAGCAACCCTGAATTTTAATGATACATGGTCAAACATGCTCCATGATACATTCTACAATAAAGAAAAAATATGCCAGAATATAATATTGTTGCTTAAAGATTAATTCTCCATACTGCAAATTTTGTCGATAGGAGTGGACTACAATTGTTTCGTGATTTTGTAAAACCGTTTTGTTATTTTTAAACATAAAATAAAGTAAAATAATGAATCTAGAATATAGATGATTGAAAGATAATCCGATCTACTTTTAAAAATATCCCGATTCTTCAAGGTTTATATAAGTTAGCAATCCCTTTTTACTTCATGCTTCACTTAGCAGCATATAAAGACATGAAAATGACATAAAGACATGGAGACATGAGAATGTCGGTAAATACTATTTGAAGTTAGCCCATAAATTAGGTTACTTTAACTATTACTGGGGGGGGGGCAACTTCAAATGGTCTTTAACCAGTTGTCATTCTCATGTCTTCATATATTTAGAACAGAAAATATTCTATACTGTCCTGTGAACTATTTCTTCGCAATATTATTGGACTACAGTAAAAATATTTCGCATTATGCTTAAATGTATTGTCTTATGAAATGGAATATTTAATTTTTTTGAAAGGAGCACGTCACCTCTGATATAATTCATTCTCAACTGATCCTAAAATATCAGAGCTAGAAATATTCACCAGGATTGTAAGAAGACTCCCTAAAGTTTACGATGACGCGTAAATATCTTCGCGACGTCCCCAACTTTTACAAACCCTTCGGAGATAGAGGGTGGTGGACTTTGCGGTGGGCGCGGTCCTTTATACACTTCCACCAGTCCACCAACGACACTTACTTGGGTATATCTTTGCCTAGTAGGGGTAGATACGAGCTTTAACTCTTCCACCACCCACGGCCGGGGAATAAAACATTGTGCTCCGCGCGAGAGGAAACTTGGTCCCACCGTGGCGCACTTATTTTTCTTTTTGTGAGTGCATTTATGCTCCGGTTGCCCGGACGACGTCCGTGCATCGCGAAAGATCCGCCGCGAAATCCTCGCTACGTAGAAGCTCGGTGAACCTGTATATAATGCTTTTCGGTATCACTATAAGCGGCCAACAACTGCCATTCTCACGCGAGTTATGTAGCCCGTTATACACCAAACTTCGACGTTTCCAAACCCGAATATACTCCAAAGAGACTATCCACAGAGATCATCGAACCGCCGTAAACATCCTCCTTAATGCCTTACTCCAACATCCAAGCTCCAACATTTATTGACAAAAATCTATCATATTTTTATGTTCGGAATATACGTATAGTAATTTTCAACAGAAAGAGGATTGCCACTTAGATATGACAAATATAATTAACTAAACATTATCATTCTTATTACCTCACGAAAAATTTTACTAAGTACATAACAATCTAATAATTTTTGGCAGCAGTGGGATTTTCACGACCTCACGAAAAATACAATCTGAACATTGCCCGTAATAAAATCTGCAGTATTCAATCTTATAAGGATAAAAGAGAGTCTCATGAAATGAAGATTCGGAGATTCGAGAGTCTATTCCAAAAATGGTCCATCCCCTAACATTTGTATAATGTACCAAATGGGGGCCATAAAGCTAACGTCGAAAAAATAGCAAAATACTCATCCTAAATTAAATGCGGATTTACGAGTGCCGTGAATTGACTTTGGGGTGAAAGAATCCTGGTCATCTGGCAACGTTGCTAGTATTACAACGCCAAAAGGAAAGTATAGCTACTCGATCCGAACGGGGTGGTGGGTCAGAACGGAGACGCAAGCTGAATAGCCCTCCATGTATACTGCCACTGTAGTCGTCTCTCCACATATCTTAATATATAGCGTAAAGTAAACCGACTTTTATATACTGGAGCGTCTCGGTGCGCATAATACACTCCATTCTGCACATAATGCTGAATGCCGTATTCGAGCCAGCGCCTTCTCCCGTGTGAGTTTCAAGCTGTACATGTATATTTCATGCTTAGTGTGGGTGGATAACGATGCGCGAACCGCGTGCCAAAATTATATCGACCCTGAATACACCCCTGACGTATGGCGTCTGCCGTTTTTATATTCGACACGATTTCCAGCCTCGCGTATATGTACTTTGCACAAAAGGCATAAATCTGCTAATTTTCTAGTTTTTAATGGCAACATTTTTCTGGTATTAAAGGAAAAAAAAAGCTATAAGTAATCATTTCAACGTGATACTTGAAATTACATTTTAATAGAAAATATTCTTATGTTGTAGGTCCCAACTTAACAAAATATTGTTATGTTGGGAATTATTTGTTTTTTTTTTG
This sequence comes from Euceroptres primus, assembly GCA_037177015.1. Classification (NCBI taxonomy): domain Eukaryota; kingdom Metazoa; phylum Arthropoda; class Insecta; order Hymenoptera; family Figitidae; genus Euceroptres; species Euceroptres primus. Next base: position 1,463,886 of record JBAGKK010000501.1, on the reverse strand, counting down.
TTCAAGAAATTTTATAAACTCAAAGCAGGATAACTCTGATGAGTGGGTTTACAATTTTAGCACAGATTATTCTTGGTTTCCTTTGCTACACTTAATTTCTAATTTTATAGAAAATCTTTAGTCACATTGATTCATAAACATATTGTTTCTTATTTTCGAGATATGATTTAAGTAGATTCAAAGCCTTATCTTTAATATCCATTAAAGGTAATTTTTAAATCACAATATCATGACTATCAAGCGCTTTTTTGTATACTACAGTAACTATTTCTTTTTCTTAAAAAAAAAAAATATTCTGTAAAGTCAGTACCTATAACTGATCCTTGCATACTACTTTGTTCCTGAAATCCGTACTGTGTGAGACACTTATATATTTATTTTCATTGAGATAATTGTATTGATTTCATTGTTTTTTAATCAATTTTTGAAAACGCACTTAATAGTCAAATCGGTGTACAATTATTTGCTTCACTTTTTGACCCGGACTTGTGTATAGGAACAATTTTCCTGATTTTTAGAATAATAGGGAGTTGTTCTAATTCAAGATTTTTGAACATAATTCTTAGCAAAGAACTCTTAAGTACTGGATATAAAAATATAAATTCATTTGTGGTTATATTATTATCTGCCGCCATTATTCTTTTTTTAAATATGATACTTTGTAATATGATACTTCCGTCCGTATGAACGAAAATACTTTAGCATAAACAAAAGATTCTTTATTTAAAATAAATATCCGTGCATCGCGAATGATCCGCCGCGAAATCCTCGCTGCTTAGAGGCTCGGTGTGTTCTGAACGAATGTTCTCGTTTCTTTATAAAATTACTTCTATAAATAGTAAACCAATGTTTTATATTATAATCAAAAAGATTACTCTGTAACAGGAATCATTTTCTCTATCAGTAAAATATGAAAATAATTTTTTCTCACCATTATATTGAAGATCTTAAAAGGAGTAAGAAGAACTTACCTGAAACAAAGAAAAAATTTCATTAAATAGTGTTCATCAGATACAATAAGATTCAGAATTAAAATGTTCTGCAAGTATTTTGAATTATTATTACATTCTAAGCTTCCAAGGAGAAAATAAATATCCTTAAATTAATCTGAGCACAATCCAAATAGATTCTTTAAATTACTCAGGAAAGTGCCTGACCACAGTCGACCCTACAATTCTTTTGAAATCAGAAATGTTCGCGGTTCGGTCGTGCTTTTGCAGACTCGTTTAATTCCCTCGAAGCATTGTCCACGTTAGCTACCACTACACTCACATGCTGGCGCAATTAGCAATGTAAATGCCGGTTAGTTAGTTAGCGTGTTCGTAAAGCTCTGGGATGGGTAGCGTGGAGCTAGATAACGGACCTCCCAAGCGAGTGATCATCTCAACCAGCCTTGATAACACCGCGGACATCGATTGCTTTTTTATAAGCCTCCGGCTATTACAGCCACCTGGATATCAAGACCGCCGTTTCCACTTTATATTTATTCCTATTAGACACCTCACACTATCATTTATCAGAAGAACGGATGATTTTCACTCATCATTTATGGAAACCAACAACTTTCTAATTTCTGGTTTTCAACTGCCCTTTAGGAAGTCCATGGCATATCATTAAACTCTTATAAATAATTGACTGATGGTGTTTCACAGAATAAGTGTATGCTCAAGCAGGATATGATTTTTGTAATTTTTCTAATCGTTTATCCAATTCAAATGAAAGCAAAACTCTATCCTCTATCTGGAGTTATTTCTCGAGTTTCGAGTTAATCCTTTCATCAAGATTAGATTTTTAAATACTGAGTAGTTGTAAATCAAGTTTGATAGGTGAATCAATTTCTCATTAAAGAGATTTATCTTCTACGTAAACTGTACCAGAAGAAGCGACTTATCTTCAATCAGGAATCCTCATCAGTATCAATGTCCACATCGACTACACTAAGCTCATCATAAACTAACCTTTATCTGATACCTAACACATAATCATTATCTTTTCAATACTTTGTAAAGGAAATTTAGAAATCACAATATCACAAATCTTTGATCTTTCTTTCTTTTTTTTCACATTCTCATCATGAAAGGTGAATTATGAAAGATTGAAAAGATACTACATGAAAAGATATTATTCATTTTAAGAAACAAACCGAGTTTTATGGGTTATTAATATTCCTCATCCAAACTTTTAGAGCATCTTCAAAGTACAGAAATCGCTTATCAAATACCTTTTGTATCCTCATCTTCTGACAGTACCTCTTTTCCAATTAAAATACTTTACAACACAAGTTTTATGATTCGGTATCTTTTGGTTCGACATCTACGTAAATCAAAACAAAATTATTGTCAACGGAAACACTCAGTCATCCCGGGAACGACCAATCCCGATGCATGGACCGATAAGTCCTGGCGAGTACGGAGTTGGATCACGGCACTCGAGGGCATGTATGACGTTATCAGGCAAAGGCTAGTTGGAACGATGTGCTAACGAGGTACCGTGTCTCTTCTTCGCGTGGCAGGTCTCGACTACCTACTCCTTGCGATGGAATTCCAACGGTTCCTATAACTATATTTTGATTCTATACCTGTGCTATGCTGGGCCTCGTTTCGAATAGGGATCCATCTCAAACTCAGAGGCCATGCTGAGTTTCAGGGGTGTTCCCCTCATTCAAGACCTGCCCCCTGACTCCCTTGAGACCATCGCAGCAACCATAATACCTTTCACTGACCAATAAGAGAACTTTCTTAATTCTCATGATATTTCATGAGCTCTTGTCTCGAAAAATTAGTTTGTTGTTACTAATGATTTTTTATTTGATGATTAGAATAACGATGATGATCATGATGATCATAACGATTGATTTCTTAAATAATTTCCTAAGACATCAGAAGGGAAGTGTCTTAGAAATTGTATAACGTGTGTCAATAAAGTAGCTGGACAAATTTCAAATAAAAATAATAGCTAAGTAAGCATTGAAGATTTTGTTAATATTTACGTTAAAGTTTGTTTACATTGTGTACCTCAAAAAGAAATGTTTTATTTAGAAATTCGTCAGGAAGGTGACTAGCCAGAATTATTTACGAGAACGCGTTTACGATATGCTTGGACAGCGCTCTAAAAAGGAAGTTTTAAAACACTTTTTAAAAGAAAATGTCGCCCGTTCCACACTTTATTCAATTTTCCAGCGTTATGAAAGTGGCAAACCATCCGTTGGCATTAAAAATACAGGTCGTCCAAACAAATTGGATAAGCCCCAGCTACAGAAATTGAAGAAAGCTGCGGTAAAGAAAGTTTGAGCCTCGATACAGTGAAAAGCAACTAGAAGAAATCCCCAAAAAGTGCAGAATTTTGCGCCGAAAATATTTTAATGGACATTTTGAGATAATTCTTGATGATGAAAAATATTTCTCTTATGCTTGGAATAATGGAGAGCAGTATGCGGGATTTTACACAGAAACTGTCGAGAAGACTCCTGATAAGATACGATTCACTGCTAAAGGTAAATTTGAGCCAAACAGCCAAGGCTATCCAGTGTGGGTAGCCATATCAGCAAAATGAGTGTCTCAACTGTACATGACTCTGTGCAAGATTCCAAAGCTCCTGCTATAAAATCAGACACTTACATAAGCAACTGTCTTACCAAAGTTCAAACATTCATCAGAACTACTCATTCTGGTAGCAATATCATTTTCTGGACGGATCTAGCAAGCAGCCATTATGTAAACGAAACTCTAAACTATTTGAAGGAAAAAAAATCTATTTCGTCCCAAAATATGCGAATCCACCAAACATCTCGAAGACTAGACCAATCGAAGATTTCTAGAGCATCTGGAAGGGGTGTCAGGATGTGTCAGGAAGTATACAAGGGAGGTTGGGAAGCAAAATCCAATGAACACCTCGAAGGAAGAATCAAGAATTGTGCGAAGAAAGTTAACATGGAGGTCGTCCAAACTATGATCCGAGGTATAAAATTAAAGTTACACCAAATTGAAGATCACGATCCTTTGGTTCTTTACAAAAATGAAAAGTAACATGTCTGTTGAATACCTTTTCAAAATAAATTAATGATTTCGTGTATAGTAAAGTACAATTTTATTTATGTATGTTTAAAATTTGTCCAACTACTTTGTTGGCACACGTTATGGGTAGAATTGTAGAATTGTTGTTATAACAGTGTAGATGATCATTTTATTGTTAGTGATGTTGTACTCAATACATTCTAATCTTCAGTAATGGTCCTTCTTAAACAAAACTTCTGTCAAAACAGATTCTTTTTTGGAAAGACAACCATTAATGTTATGTTTCTATAAGGAGTCTGGAAACTTGCTACTTTTCTGTATAAAATTCCTCAATTTGTTTGTTCTGGCTACTAATGAATTTTGGATTGATGATTAGGATAACGATGATGATTATAATGATAACGATTGATCTTACAATTAGAAATTATATATACAAATGGAATTGTAGAAATTAGAAACATAATTAAAAATTGCGTAGATACAACGTACAAATGGAATTAGTATTGCAGTTGATGGATTTGTTGTTGAACTGATAGTGAAGATGATTATTTTATTGATGTTGTCTTCAATACATGGATTTTAATGATTCTTATCAAAACATTTGATGTAAAAATAGGTTCTTTTTTGGAAATACAATCAATAATTTTATGGAAGTTTCTATAAGCCTGAAAGATGACCAAGAAACTTGCTATTTTTCCTTATAAAATTCCTCAATGTTTGTGATTATTAATATAATCATGTTCAATGTTAATTAAAAGTGTTAATGATTAACATGTTAATGTTTGCGTACTAATGATTTTCGGATTGATGATTGATTTCGTAAATATTTCGGCCATGCAAGTAAGTGTCTTCGAAACTGTATATAGATAGAATTAGAAATTGTATAGAAACAATTGGAATTAATGATGGTCATGTTGTCCTGGACACGTGGATCTTAATGATTCTTCTTAAACGAAACTCCTGCATAATCAAATTCCTTTTCGGAAGGAGAGCCATTAATTTTAGAGATGTTTCTATAAGCCTGGAAGATGACCAAGAAACTTGCTACTTTTCCCTACAAAATTCCTCATCCCTTTATAGGATTTACTCAACCAAAAGCCCCCAATAAATCAACATAAATTAAATTCTTCTTAACCACATAAAATTCCAGAATCTAAAATCTTGAAGCAAACAATCCCAAGCATAAAATCATCATCGATTTTCTCCCAAACTCATAAATATTTAAGAAAGCATTTATTCCGAATCGATCAAGCAACGCCCTAGGGATCTTTCGTTATTCTCGTTTCCTTAAACGAATGCGATTTTACAATTGCAGGCTAAGGCGCGAACAAGCAACGTAATTGTACACGTTCATGGGAAGGTACCGTGCAACGTGGCAATAAAATCATCCCAAGCGTCGAGAATGACGGCCGCATAAAAACCAAAATGAAGCGATTCACCGCGGTTTATAAGCACTCGAGCGATAATAAAACGTCGGGAGTTCTCCCATTCCCTCATCGTACCGTGTCCTGCGTTTGAAGCCACGCAAGCGCCACCTGCTTTACCGACCGAGATGCTCACAGAAAAATTTGCATTCAAGGTTCGAAGGTCGTTTGGTAGATGGCGCTCATTTGCTGAGGCCACACCCGAGAATCCCTTTTACACTTGTCCCGCGTTCGGATTCAGGTGACCCTTTTATGGCTGTCGACCGGCAACCACGTGCTTCCCATGTTACGAGTAGGGTTAGGTTAGGTAACATCGGATTAGGCACTCCACGATTAACACGCCCCACGCATGCACAAGGTACACGCCTTTATGAGCACAGATGATTTGTTACTTTTATTTTCTTTTTCGTACCCTTCGTAGGTTATTTACTGTGATCAGAATTTTTATGGACTTTTTTTGGAAGGTGACAGGATGTGAAATTTTTGTGGTGATGTATAAAATGGGGTGGTGTAAGATGGACGGGATGGGATTTGATTTATTAGATGTTGTTCTACATTTTAAAGAATGTGGAACTTTTTCGTTTTGTTAAGGAAAGGCGTGATATTTTTTATATTACGTAATTTTATGTGATTAAAGAGGTAAGGCCACTCCAGAAATGTCAAAAAATCTAATGTTTTTGGCTATAATATGTTATCTTGGACCTTTGTAATTAATTAATCTGAAGCTGCAAAAACATCTCGGCTTACTTCAAAATCAGCCAGGAAGGAAGGGGAAAAGGAGAATATCTATGTGGAAGGCCAATTGTATGGTGCAGGCATCACAGATTAAAGGTATTTTACATTTTACATTTTTTACATTTTTACATTATTTTTACATTTTCTACTCTAAAATGTTACTCAACTTTTCCAATGCGTTTTTCTCTAAACTATATTTTTCAAATCGAGCGAAATGATAGCTGTCACAAATTTTTATCGATTCGCTTGAAATTTTGGAAGTAACTTTTCAGATACACTATCTAATAGTGGACTGCTTAGAGATTTTGCGAAAAGTTATAAATTTTATTTTCTATAAACAATTTTTCATGAAATTTTTGGGTGAAAAAATGAACTTTTTCTCAAATTTACACCATTTTTCGAAAAAACGGTATTTTCAAATTTCCCTACGCTGCCACTAGTTTTTGACATATATTAATGAAAAATTTTTGGTTTTTCGTTCTAGGTTGAAATCTACGGGAGCAATCGTTTCGCCCATGTCAGGCCTTGCATGAAAGGTGTCTTGCAGTTTTTGATTCTGAAGCCGCCATTTTCAATTGAAAATTAAAAAAAAAACATTTTTATACACTTAAATATTTGTTTAATAAAGTACTTTAACTCAATTTTCGACTGTTTTTATTATACTCCTGAAAAAAATTCCCGAAATTAGTCTTTTTTCCTGGGACCTGGAGTAGACTTACCCCTTAATATATTTTAGAAAAGCAGATGTTAGACCTCGTGTTAGACAGTTTTGTCAAAAAGAACTTCACAAGGAAAATAAATTGAAGTCCTTGATTTTTAAAAACTGAATACTGATGAAGATTGCAAATTAATGTAAGAAACACTGCATTCAAGTTTGGACAGTTTTATCACCTTAAAATGTGCATTAGATTCTCTGATGAATCTGGAAGTAAAAAATCGAAAATTAATTCTATTCATTCTAAGGAATGAACTTGATGATTTTTTTTTATGTAAAGAATAGAATTAATTTTCTTGAACAATTGGGTCATATATTGAACCAATTTCTGGAAGGGATTTACGTAAAATTGCTTTACTGATAAATAAACTAGCGTTTTTGGTATATGTTCTATATTATGGTAGAAAAAGATGTACGATGATATTTGATAATTTTAATTTTGTACAACTGTTTGGAGGAACCATTATTTTTTATGTTACAGGAATAGGCTATTTGTAATTTCAGATATTTTGCGAATATATTTTTCAGATATTTCAGTCAACGAATGAACTTGATGATTTTTTTTACTTTTTTATGTAAAAAAGAGAATTAATTTTTTGAACAATTGGTTCATAATATGTTAATCCACTTTCAGGCATCTACGTAAAATTGCTTTATTGATAAACAAAATTGACGTTGGTACATGTTCTGTATGGTAGAACAAGATATATGATGATATTTGATAATTATATTGTTGGTTGACTAAGTACCACTCTGTCCACTCTACCACCAGAAAAACACATTTTTTCTAGAATAGCATCAAATTCATAATTTTGTACAACTGTTAGGAGGAACCATTGTTTTTTATATTACAAGAATAGGCTATTTGTGATTTCAAATATTTTCCGAGAAGTATAGAAAGTAAATAATTATAAAAATGAACTTCCGAACAGATTATTAATTCATATATTACACATATACACAGAAACTGAAAGCATGACGAGATTACTTATGAGGCATAAATAACAAACGATGATAAGATTAATTAATAAAGAATAGTAACTGAATAAAAATTTTTGTTACAAAAATATAAAATTATCTTTACTTTCAAATCGCAAAGTAATTTTTCAAAATTCAAAATTCGTTTTTTAAGACAAGAAAAATCTTGTGAAAACAGGTTAACATCATAAACTGATAAAATGTTTAATGATGTTTGAAAGATGATATATATTTTTTTAATTACCATGAAAGCAATAATTTTTACCAAAAATCCTGGAATCTGAATTTACTGAACTTAAATTAAACTCACCAGGATTTAAACAATTTTGAAAAGGAGTTGCAGATTGCAAAAGTGAGATTTTAAGCTTAATTTAGAAAAGAGAAACACATTCATTAACTATTGTATAGTAAATGAAACATTTTCTGTGTAACTGTAACTGTAACTGAATTTTCATTCATTTTTCCTTAAATTTCAGTTGCGGTAACTGAAATTTACTAAACTGTAGCTGAAATTTACATAATTGTAACTGAAAAGATTCCGCACCATTTACATTGAATACTCGGTGGATTTTGTAAAGATTTTTTTATTTTGTAGTTCATGAAAATAGAAGAAATTTCCTAAAAGGATTTTGTCCCATTATGACCAGCTTTTTGGTGCGAGGTCCTTTATTAAACTGTAACTCAAATTTGCTAACAATAAATTGTAACGGCAATTTATGTAAATGTATCTTAAATTTATGAGAAAGTGACTGAATTTTCGGTTACATATAACTGATGAATTAAATTTCAGATACCTGTACGTAAATTATTTTCTTGTTACAATTTCGGAATTTTAAGTTACGCAATTCCGAGTTTTTTCAGTTACAATTATCCTAAAATTACGTTATTTTAACAGAATATTCAGTTACTTGAACCTGAATTTTCCTCAATTTTTTCTAAGTTTACCAAAATGTAACAGAAATTTACGAAACTGTAATTGAAATTTCTGTTACGGTAACTGCATAAAACTTCAGTCACGTGTTTCTGAAAACTACCATAGAAATTTCTAACAGTGCAATTATTGCCTTTCCATTTTATTGATTATTCCAAAATTGACTTGATAATTATTAACATTTATCATAACTTATTATTAATAGAAATACCCCAATTATGGTTTGCAAAATTTTCTATTCTTGCAAATAGTTGCAATTAATTTTCAAAAATCGTATCTTTGTTTTTAATTGTTCTTTTGCTAACTTCTTGTAAACAATGCCTGCCAAAGGGAACTGTCATTTTGACAAGTTTCATGTGACATTTTATTTAATAAATTTGTGTTTTTTAGTGCGATAAAATGATTGAATCTCCATCTGGACCAAGTCAAAAGAAATCGGCAGACTAATCAGGTGAAAAGTATGAAAATTATCTAAAAAATTTAATGAAATATTTTAAACACAATATTAATACAAATTTGCATTCGAGATTCGACATTCCACTGTGTATGCCTTTCATTGGTCGCTTTCTACTTTTCTTTGTCGAGAAGCAATAAAAAGCTTCTGATAAAACCATTACTTACAATAAATGAACGGTTTTTATATATATATATATATATATATTATTTTATCCAAATCTTTTAAATTTTCATTGGATTTATTAATTTAGCCAGTGAGGAATTTTATGATTAAATTATTTTTCATATGGGTCAAAGTTGCATGTAAACAGAGACAAAATTCAAGATTATAGCTTGTTCTCGCTTGTTTCTTGATTTTATCGATTGAAATGTCAAGACAAGATTAATTTTCTTGACTTGAAGTTCGATACAAATTATTGAACTCGCATTTTATTGTCCTGTCTCGCTTGAATGCATCACTATCAATATTTGTTTATATTTTAAGCTAAAATCACATTCATTTTAAGGGGGTATTATAGTTTGACCATGTGTTTTTGAGGGCATTGTTCAAATTTCAATTTAAAAAAATCATTCAAATTCTTTTGAATGGAACTTTTTTCATTTATTACAGCAAGTCTTTTAGTGCATAAAAAAATATACATGAAATAAATCACTCAAATAGAGGGCGTTGTGGCATCTCAAAGAATGTGTCCCGGACACGCACGGTTCACATGATTCCGCTGCTCCAGGGCGTTTGAAAAAAAAACCAAACAGATTCTTAAAATATACGAGTGTGGCTATAGTCGGGACTAAAACTAATCAAAAATATTGAAAATTCGCAAAATGACACTTCTTTGAAAAATTTTTTTGCGAATTTTCACTCTTTTTTGTAGTTTCTGACTTGTTGAAAATTCAAAAATCATTATTTTTTATTTATTCTAGTTCCGACTATAGCCATTCTTGTACATTTTAAGAATCTGTTTGGTTTTCTTTTCAGACGCCCTGGAGCAGCGGAATCATGTCAACCGTACGTTTCCGGGACATATTCTTTGAGATTCCACAACGTCCCCTATTTGAGTGATTTATTTCATGTATATTTTTTATGTACTAAAAGACTTGTAATAAATGAAAAAAGTTCCATTCAAAAAAATTTGAATTTTTTTTATTGAAGTTTGAACAGTGTCCTCGAAAACGCATGGTCAAACTACAATACCCTCTCAAACGTTCTCTAACACCATCAGCTTTAAAATTTTTACTACATCTGCGAATATAATAAATTCCCTCATAAAATTGAAAAATTTAAATCTGGGAGAATATTATCAGGACCAATGAGATAAACAATCGCAATAGCCTCGACCGTTTCTTTTAAATATGACCTCTTTACAATAAAACAAGATCGAAGATTGTAGAGATTCAGCGAAATGTCTTCCGGTCGTTGACTTTAATTGCCTATTCGCTCAAGGTCACATAAAGAGCGTTGCTTACATTTTTTAACGCCAAATGCCGATTACGAAGGGCCACATTAAAGTAGGCTCTTCTTGCCGCTGCGATGGTAACTCGCGGTACCTTGGGACAAAATTAGGCTGTCGGTAAAATTTAATATTATTTTTAGTTGGCTGCCCTTCCCGTTCTCGCGGCAGTAACCATAACTTTTCGGGGTCCGTGTGGCGTGACTCCGACCATCCACTCGTTTCACTCACGCATACCAAACTTCGCTACACTAATTCCTCTTCACCACCTACCCCTTCACGCATTTCACTCTCACGTCCCCCTTTCCCCCAACATCCCCTTTTCATGAGTTAGTATCGTCTCTATTCATCAAGTCGAGCATCGTCTCCTGGTTTCCGCATTTCCGCAAGCGTAATTTAACGACTTGGAATCGGTGAAATACCAGAAAGTAATCCTGAAAATATATTTATATTAAAAAAGAAACTTTTAGTACTGTTAATGTCTTTTGTTTTAGCCATCAAATGTTTGTTGAATTTTCTTACGATAGAGAAGGCTGGCTTTTTGATCATTTCTGAATATTAAAGATAGGTACATTTATAAAAGAACTGAACTGATGCAATTTGAAATTTTCCATGCAGAAATTGCCCGATTTTTCCCTATATTTAAGCACGGCAGTGGTCATCTTCTGACTAGAATTTCTACTAAGGCCCATTCAAGGTGTCGATAAGGCTTCCCTTCTTGCCGACTAGACAAACGATTTATGTGTAATCAGGCCCTAATCTTGTATTTTAGCTAGGTTTTAGTCGGGTCCTGACTAGGATGAAAGAAACAAATTCTAGTCAGAAATTGGTAGGGTGCTTGTCAGCATGTTCTCGCTTGTAAAATGTTCTAAGTCCCGCTGACTGAAAATTAAAAAAAATTATAATAATATTCATGGTTTGAATAATTCAAAATACTTAAAAATGCATTTTTTACTAGACTGATGCACTTTTTAAACAAGAAAATTATTTTTTAAATTTTTTATCAATTTTTAAAAATATTCTTTAGAATTTTGTTTTCTCTTAGGGTTATGGATATAAAATCAAAAGTTTTAGAGGAGTTTTGATAGGGAATGAAAATTTGTTGAATCGTGAATAAAGTTAATATTTCTTTGACCTCTAAGTGGAATATGATTATGGATTAGGGGAGAGAACACTTTTTAACCACACAAGGATAAGGGGGAGGAAATTGCGGAACTTGAACCCTGACCTTCCCCACGTTTTGCTCTCCACCGGAATATTTACCACCCTTTGCTGGACGCTTGACGGTGACCCTCTTCTGGTTCTTCGGCGCCTTGCTATTAACGCCTGGATATGTATGCATATGATGCCACATAGCATATATATATATATATATATATATATATATATATATATATATATGCACTATAGACAT
>JBAGKK010000501.1:1420329-1451327 GCA_037177015.1 Euceroptres primus | reverse complement strand
GGATGTAAAAGGGGTGAGATCCGAGGCGTTTAGGAGGCTGAAAATTTTATATGGCTTTCTTCTTGTCAATCGAAACTACTTTGCATCGAAAAATTTATGGTCTCGAATTTTGGGTAGTTTCCAGGAATTTTTTAAGTATTAAGGGTAGAAAAGTGATGAGTTCCGAAGAATCTAGAGGGACGAAACTTTCAGAAATACTCTCTTTCATTAAGATTGACCATTTTCTGTCGTCAATTTTTTGGTCTCGCTTGTTTTTCCAAATCGTGTTTTCGATGTTTCGTTTTTTTTTAATCGTTGCAAACTACAGTTACGTGAAGTTGTTAAAATTGAAAGTAATTAAAATGATCCACCTAATTACGAATTACAATATCTACTGTAAACTGTGTACTTACAAGCTAAGTTTCTCTAAGCACTTTACTTAAATATAAAAATAATATTTACAATACAATTGATTAGGGAATTTAACTCATTATTTAAACAAATATATAATACGTATTGGACTGAAAATTAAGACAAGAAATAAATTTAATCCCTTGTAATTTTAGAAAAAATTTAAACGATACGTAGTTAGTATTACGATTTATCGGCGATTCAGAACGACGGAAGAAATCGTCAGGGGTCAGATATATATTATTCACCGCGCCTGGGTGCCATATAGATCTCGATCCAGGGTGGTCCAACAAGTTTAAACAAGTGGAATGCAACGTAACAGGAATAGTCTTCTAGTCTCTTTTTTATTGTTATTATTGTTGTTATAATCAAGATTTTTGGCTATTCCTTTCCGAACTTAAAGCCTAATGGTGGGTGGAGGGCGATGTCAGCCAGGAGTGGAAAGGAGGGGAAAGATGCAACGGGAGGAGGGCATATATATGCGTGTAACGCCATGCATCATCCTTCGTTCGTCGGAGAACCAAAGGCCACCGCGGGGTGCGTTACCTTCCTTACTTTTTTGCCCAAGAGAGCCACACTCTTTTTTTTCTAATTCTGATTTTATCAGGAAATAAGCAAACTTTGTTTTCATTCTCATTTTTTTTAAATATCCTAGTGTGGAATGTATAATCTGGTTTACACAGTGGATAATTGTAATTAATAATAACAATAACCAAAAATCCTTGGGCCTTTCGAAAGCTCTAAAGATTTTTGGTTATTTTAATTCTAAACTTGGCCTCTTAATTTTTATTATTAAATAAATTATCTACTAAAACCTAGTTGCCTCTTATTTTCCATAGAAAGGAATGATCTCTATGGTCATAATTCGTACACTCTTTTATATTTTTCATTTTATCGTCAGTTTAATGATAATAAAGAAACTAGAGTTTTGTATTTTTTATTTTATCGTTTGTTTAATGATAATAAAGAAACTAGAGTTTGGGGCAGTTTTGTGAATCACTTTCTCCTCCACTACAAAAAGCATATTCCCTGCTCCATAAAGTCGTTTGACGGGTATATACCAAGTGATTGCAAGACTCAGCTACTTCAGAAGAAAAAGATTTAGGAAGGAGGCTCCGATTATCTGCTGCCAGAAGCTTTTGGCCTTTTTCGGAAATAATTGTCCCTACTAAAGACTTTTATTAATTTAACCTATACATTATGCATGTCGAATAATTGCACTAAATTACTACTTTGTTCTGCAAAAACCGTATATGCAGAAAAAATGCACATGGTCGGCCTTACATACATACTTGTTATGAAATAATTACATGAGATTTACTAAGATTATGGAGAAGAATCTTTAAAAACTTTTGATTAATGTTGTCTTCCCTGTTGCATTTTTATTTAAGATATGAATAAATAATTTAAGGATATATATATATATATATATACTTCTACAGAAATTTCTTTATATTACTTTCTTAGTTTTTAAATAAATAATAATTAACCGAAAAAAATCGACATCAACAATCGAAACGTTACCTAAAGAGAAATAAATTTTATTGGGCAATTTCTGGAAATTTTAAGCGAAGAAAACAAAATAAATATAAATTATTTCAAACTTTTTGACATCAAGTGATAAATTGCAGGTTATAATTTTAGTAAAATATAAATAGAATAATTGTACTTGAGGTCATTGAGTAATGGAACTTCCTTTTTCCCAAATTCTATAAGTTCCCACTAAGAAATTCTCAGCAGGTTCCAAAAGTGTCACATTGAAAGTGAAACCAAGGCCCTCGCAGCGAAGTTTATGAGCCATTATCGAATGGACATACCATGATTTACAGCCTCTGAAACCTGCTCTAAATTCAAATAATACCGGTCCAGCTACATTGTTACAAGTGTACAATTCTCTTGATTGTAAGTTATATGTAAATTGACTTCTATTATATGCAAAAGGATTGAAACCATGTCGAAAATTCTAATACGTTTTTCAATCCAAATATCACGACTTACAAAATTGTAAAGATCGTGAAAATTCAAAGAGTCTTTATAACTAGGAAATAGCATTCAAAAAAATGTGTCATTTCATAATTTTTTACAAAAAAAAAATGTCTGATTCTTTTAAGTGAGGGGTGGAATTCCAAAAGGGCACAAGCGTCATTTCGTCGAAAATGATATTATTGGCTCACAAAATCAGATAAATTGTAACACATTCTGACAAAAGGGATTTTTTATAATGCCATTTTTGAATTTTTTTTTACAATTTTTCAATTTTTTCATTTTTTCAATTTTTTTAAGCTTTTGCAACTTTTTGCAACATTTGAAACTTTTTACAACTCCATAAATCCAAATCTATTTTGCATTTGTGCCTCTGAATTAAAAATTAGAGTTATACATCACCGTCTAAAATTATGAAATCAAGCACCAAAGTTGTAAAATGCGTGCGCCTGGAACGAAACAAAAACTCCCCATCCATTTTCTTGAAAATTAATTACATTTTCCAAACAAACTTTTTTCTATCAACTCAGAAACTAAAGCTAAAAATAAAATTTTTGTTTTTTTCTGAAATTGAAAATTGGATTCTCAATCACTGACTGGGATGACAGTCAGTTCCTTATTCCCCTTTTTGCCCATATTCCCCCTTTCCTCCTTTTTTCCCTATTTTTCTCAAAATCCCCTAAAATCCCTTAAATTGAGATATTTTCCCCTTTATCCCATTTTTTTGGAAGTTTCTCAAGTGTTTTTTTTAAAGAATTATCATAAATACAAATTTATTACATACAAAAATGGTGATTTCTGTAACCATGAAATTTTCAAATCTATTATTAAAAAATTATTTTTGATTTTTTTAAAGTTAAGAAGAAAATATCTCACAGCTCGACCCTTGACATAACTTCAATCTAAAGAACAGTTTATACAAGCAAAAAAAAACAACCAAAATTAATTTCAGTGCATTTTCGAACATTTCTTAGGAAAAATTAATTTGAGTCAAAATTATTTTT
Organism: Euceroptres primus; assembly: GCA_037177015.1. NCBI lineage: Eukaryota > Metazoa > Arthropoda > Insecta > Hymenoptera > Figitidae > Euceroptres > Euceroptres primus. The sequence goes on along the minus strand of JBAGKK010000501.1, from coordinate 1,447,950 downwards.
CTAATGATAATTATTTAGCATTTTGTGTTTTTTCTTTAATTTTACTTAACATTCGTAATTTTCATTCAATTTGAATCAACAATAGCAATAGTTCATTTTGTTCATTCCAATATTTTCTACAATTCTTTTCGCTGAATTTTATCAAAAATAATTTGTTTAGAATCTATGGACTGTACAAAATTTGCTTATTTAATAAATCATAAATAAATTATTTTAAATAAAATTCAACGAACAGAATTGTAGAGAATGTTCTAATGAGCAAAATGAGCTATTGTTCATTAATATTGGATAAAAATTACGAATACTTAATAAAAATTTTAAAAAAACACAAAATGCCAAATAATTATTATCAGACAAATTATTTTGACTCAAAATAATTTTTTCTAAGAAATATATTGCTGTTTCTTCCAAAATGCATTGAAATTAATTTTGATTCGTTTTTTCTGCTTCTATAAACATTCCATTGATTAATATTTATTCACTCCTCTGGCATTTTTAATAAAAAATTTCTCCCTTCTCAAAAAAAATCCCCTTTTTTCGAAAATATATCCCACTATTTCTCCTAAAATTGAACTACTTAACCGCTGTGATCCCTGCACTGGTCAAATTTGAGAAAACATGCGCCCCGAGCGAAAAAAAAATCCTCCCTCCATTTTCTCAAAACCTAATAAAATTTTCGAATCAAACTTTTCACTTTTCAATTCAGTACTGATGTATCTCGGGAGAAAGTTTTAATTTTTTTCCTGAATTGAAAATTCTATTTTTGGGAGCGTTTTTTGTCTGTTCTGAAAAACCATCAAAATTGCGCTTATATCCTTTTAGAACGCCATCCTTCAATTATACAGGATGTCCACGCAATGGCTTACTTACATGGAGAAAAATGCTACCCAACATACACCGATGCACTCAAAAAGCCTCTGTAAAAGGGTTTTTACGACTGCAGAATGTTTTCACTGCTTATACTCGTATGTGATTCAGTACATGTAAACCGTTACGTGGACAGCCTGTATATAGTTTACTGTGAGCTAAAAATTCATTTGAAGGGTACATTTTATAACTTACATGAAGGAAAAATTTTAAGTTAAAATTTAATTACTCTTCATTGCAAAAAATGGTTATTTGGGTCAACTACTTGACTTGTAACATATGCTTCTACTACTTTATTAATTGGGGGAACTATTTTATTAATAGGTATAACTATTCAGTTTGTTACAATATCAATTCGAATAGTTACATCAGCTCGTAAAAGTTTGTAAATACTAAAGTAGTTTATCCAACTACCTATTTTTTCAGTGTTCTTGATAATTATTGATTATTATTCCTACTAACACAGAGAAACAAAATCTGTGGAATTACCAGAAGTCTATAGATAATTTCTCATTATAGAGAAATGAAAGAATTCTGTTGGCCATCCGTTATGTAGAAATTAAAATTTTTATTTCATCTTAAATAGAAATGTCGATACATAGTGCCGACGTTTCGACATGGATTTGTGTCTTTCTCAAGGCTGTAAAAAACATAAAAATTTGTGTTGTATGTTAAAAACCAAATACCAAGAAATGAAGCAAAACTTTAAGACAACTGCAACAAAATTGAAAAAAAAATATATCGAAATTTGAACGTCAGTATATAATAACTAAAAATAAAAATAAATTTTTTTCGATCATCACATATTACCAGAAGTCTGTTGAAATAGGGCCAGCAGATTTAGTCTGTTATATTTACAGAAATTTCTGTCAAACTTGCAGATGGTTAGTAAAAACCGATATTTCTGTAGAATTAACAGAAATGCCTGTTAGGTTAACATGTTTTAAGAAAAATTAGAATTCCATTAACCCAACAGACATTTCTATTAATTCTACACATAGAAATATCTGCTAATTTACTAACCGTCTGTAGGTTTAACATAAATTTCTGTAAATATGATTTGACGTTTAAAAATGATCCCAAAACGTAAAAAATGTACAAGGTGACAACTCCGCCCCAAATTTGCGAGTGGCTTACGCCCCTACTCGAAATGCGAATAATATGAATGCAACTATGGGAGTCTCGCAAAACACAGCATGGTACCATCGGGGAGCAGGTAATGAGACGGCCCCCGACCAAGAGGAGTTGATATCCTGCATGGCTATAGTCAGCAGAGTCCGTGGTTGCAGCCTAACAACCTTGCTGTCTTCAAGCAAGGGAGTCTGCCTATACGTGTGCGAGGAATTAAGGTTGTGGACCTCTACTCTGCTCTACGCTCTCACCAAGAACGAATCACTGGCTTGGTGTTCTCCGAGCGCTGTTCGCCGACCAGGGGCTAATTTAGCTAATCTTTCCTCCTCGTATGCGAAGATGCCAGCGAAATTAAGCTTATAAAGCCTCCGTAGCCTCTAAAGCCGATTATACAATGCGAGGATGGATTTGGTGGTATAAAAAAATTCCTATGCCTCGTATTCTCCCAATGCAACAGAGTGAAGCTTTAAACTTTTGTTTACTCCAAAATTTAGTGTGTTTAGATTTTTATAGAAGATAGACTCTTTAAAAGTTCGACTGTTCAAAGATTCAGCATATAATTTCAAAAAGTGCCGTTTTGCCCCAGCGTTCAATCTAGCAGTTTTTCTCCAGCAAGGATGAAACAAAACACAAAAAATCGTTAGATTTTTCAGTAAATAATTTCGGAGGAGCTTCTCTCTGGATGATCCATTATTCGCAGCGGCAATAACCGCGATACGGATCTCCATTGTTCGTACCAACACACGAATTCCAATACATTCTCAATGGCAGGGCTGGTGCAAAATTATCTGCGGGGCGCGTAAGTATGCCGGGCAATAATAATTTCGCAGTTAAGCGCGCTCGATAGAGAATCAAGGGAGACTTTAAAACGGGCGGGATCAACGACTCGAATTGCTCCAACGAACCGGTCCTTTTTCATGAAATAACCAGGACACAAAACGTTCGGAACCATAAATCGACGAGTCGAACGAGCCGTGCGCAGGTAGATGGCGCGTTGCCCAAATGGGCGAAAGATGTAGTTGAATTTTCGCGACGGACTAGGAACCATGGTGCATGGTCAATAAGAAACTTATGACCGAAAAGTTGGAAAATTTAGCCGTAAAAATGCGTCGACTGCTAGGCTAATATGCTGTCTTCGATCCCCAAGACTGTATCATTAATGATGACTGACTGAATTAAATTATCCATAATCGATCGCCTCCTCGATCAGTGCTTCAATATCGAAGAACGTGACCTCGTAAATATTATATATGGGCAGTGGGTCTCATTCATTTCTTCTTAATGCCCAGAATTGACCTAATTAAGTTTCTAATTATTAGAAAATCTTAATACTTTGAACACTTGTTTTTTAAATTTGTATTCTCGCCTCGAAAACAATTATTCAAAAGTATGATTTCTCATCTATTTACAGTTTTGTCATTTCATATATATTTTTTTTTGCGTATAAGTACTTTGGTATTGTTTTTGACATATTAAAAAAATTATTTTCCTTAACAAATATTTTATGGCAGAAATTTGTAGTTTGTGCTATGATATTAGTAATTTACGTTGGCTTAATGAAATTTTAAAATATTTGATAACGCAAAATATTATCCTTAAAATACTATGATCTTCTGTAGTAAAAGAGTAAATTGTTATAGAAAACTTGTAAGTGATTTTAATTTAATGAAACTTTATATTAAATACGTAAGTTATTTTTTATTGAAACTTAAATTTAAAAAAAAATAAATTCTAGATTTAAAATGTTGAAGAAGGAACTTGTATCGACTCCCAGTTAAAACAGTATATAGATGTTGATGGTAAAATTGCCAATTTTGGCTGCCTAAAGCCAAAGGCCAAAATTGGCTTCCTAAAGCCAATTTTACCATCAACATCTATATACCTACTATCTAGATTTAAAATTTAGAATTTTAAAATGCCCATGAATTCAAGTAAGAAAAGAATGAATGTTTTTCTTGAATGTTATAAATTGTTTGGGAATGTTTAGAATTGTTTGGAGTTGAAAAGATTACCAATCTTCAAAATTATTGCACAAGCTTTCGAAGCACTTCCTAATCGTATTGCTTTTTATTTTTATTTCCTATTTTCGGAGGAGTAAATGGTTTTGTATGTCGTACCAGAATTTAAAAATATTATTAAAGATGAAAAAAATGAAGCAACTTCTAAGATATAGAAACATATAGATCGTGGAACGGTCATTCACTCGATAATGAACTATTTCCAGCCCAGGATTAACCTTCGAAAATGATTCCTCCAATTGGTACAAAACGGAAATAAATAAAAGATAATCTCTTAGATTCTCGAGTGACTTACGAACTCTCGAAAGATTCTATAAATATTTTACTTCTAGCGAAAAGCGAATCTTATAAACAGCAGTAATTTGCAGTGACTCTAACAAGCAACAATTCAAGCATAGGCTCAAGAAATATGCACTCATAACCCGTATGTAATTCTTACAAACGAACATGTCGACCATAAATATTCGTATCACCCAATGAAATTATTCCTTTCATTATCTGTGCAACTGCTTAAAGATAACAGTTTCCTGATAAATTAAAGAACGAGTGAGGATGAATTATGATTCACAGAGCACTGTCGAGGAACTTTCGAAAAAATCCAAGAACTTCTCGCAACAACATGTCGAGCTGGACGTGGAAAGCCGCGGGTCGTGTAGCAATTTAAACGTTTAACCGCAAAAATTATTGTTATCGGAACTCCAGAGTCTCGTCCGACCGTCGTAATAGCTGCCAGCCATTGTCCGACCGTGAAATTTTTATCTATTTGAATTCCCTGCGCGAGAGATTAGCAGAGGTGATATTTAAATTTCAATTTAGGATGAAAATTAATGTTATCAGAATTTGAGGTTGGTTTCGTAAAAATGTTTCAAGTTATTTCAATTTCAGATAGGGCAGGACAGAAGCCTTGGGTTCAAGAATATACCGCCCAGAAGGACAGATGCAATAATATTTTCTGAAAAAAATTCAATCGATGAATACTTAAAAACTGTGCTTATTAATTAAATTTTAACATTTTTTAGATTAATTCTGTTTTATAATTCTGTTTAAAGAAGATTATATTTGTATAAATAATGTGTTCCACCTGGATATCGAATCTGCCTCACTGTGCAATATGTAGTTGTAGTTGAACAAAAAATTTAATTGACAATAACCAACTAAAATCGATTCAAGTTATTCATTATGATTTAAGGTCCGAGTGATCATAACGGTTCTAATGATTGTGAATTTTATATAAAATTGAATAAATATCAAAAACAACTGTGCAAATGATCAAAATCGTAATAAAAATAGTTCTTAATAGTACAAACTAAAAAGTCTGTAATTACAATTAACGTTCTCACAATTATTGGGACTAAGATACAATGACTGGGTCGTATACCTTAAATTTATTATAAATTATATTTACTGATTATTTTCTCAATCCAGGAAACAAATTCCCAAGTTTCAAGAAAAGAGAAAGTGGAACCCTTCTTATTAAATCTTTTTGTTTTTCTTTTATACTGCTCTATATTTGCCTTTTTCTCTCGATACTTGCCCCTTCTTCATCACAATCTGGAACTCTTTTATTCGCCAATCGACAAGTGCCGAGCACGCCTCGACTCAGAGAAAATCGATCGGTAATTATAGCCATAAAGATTTTTAAGATTCTCTCCACGTCCAACAAGTATCGAAAGCAAAGGAAAGAAAAACCTCTATCGAGAACAGAGTCGCAGTGCACTAATAAAGTTGATATCCAGCTTGAAGCGAATTTCGCGTTGATCCAGTCCTCTCACCGGCCTTGTGATCGTCGCCGAGGCTGGATAAATTCACCCTTTCCCTTCTGGCTGTAAGAGATCACCTAAATCTCGTCGAGCCAAGTTACACTCAATATTGTGACTGAAGGAGTAATGTATCGAATTTCTCTCCCTTTCTCGTTTTCACCTTCCCTCCCTCTGCTACAATCAAGGTTTGAACAATTGAAGAGCACATTTCCAAAACTTCTTATATCTAAAAAATACCGTTTTCCACAAATAATGATTTTTCGATTAAGCTTTGTGATTTTCATTTACAATCTATTCTTTTGGCTTCTTGCTTTCATTAATAGTATAACATTTCGTGTATTCAGTAAAAAAAATCTTGCATCTTTAGAAGCAACTTTTATAAATAAACCATGTACACAAAAAAGTTGTTAGCGTGACGTTTAAAAATTTAAAATCGTACTTTTCAAAATGGCACCCGTCCAGTTCTTTTCTTTTAGTGAGAGAAACACTCTGGAATTTTTTTGAAATTTTTTAAACATGTTTTAGTAGTGCCGAGAAGTTTTTGAAATTTAGAAAATTTGTTTAAATTTAAATTTAAACAAATTTAAATTTGTTCTATGTGTGCAAAACTTATAGAGAATTTCTTATACATACAGTTTTAGGTAGCAAGTAAAAATATAAAATTCAAAATGAAGTTAAAATTTTTTGGTCAAATTAGAATTTTTTAACGAAAAAAATTGACTTCGTTAAAAAATCTAATATTAACAAATTTTTATTTTATTTTGAATTTTATATTCTTACATCCTACCTAAAACTATATATAAAAATTATCTATGATTTTTGCACCTTTAGAACAAGTTTAAAAATTATTCAAATAATAAAAATTTCAAAAACTTCACGGCAGAACTAAAACTTTTTTAAAAATGTAAACAAAAAATCAAGACAGATCCTCTCAATAGGAGGAAAAAATTAAACAGGTATTTTTCGGGAATTAGGATCTAATTTACAAACACGGTACCCGTCCAATTTTTTCCAGCGCCACGGCGCGGCGCAGTGGGAAAAAGCACCTTTTTTGGACAAAAATCGACCAACAGTACAATTCTTAATGGATTTTGATGTTTTTTGTTTTTTTTTAGAAATGACCGTAAGTCTTCCAGGTACAACGAGTGACTGCGAATATTTCACTCTGGTTAAACAAAAATTTTTTATTTAACAACAAAGTTTAAACTTTTTTTGTCTAACTTTTCAGTGATACCATTTCTTCTAAGATTTTCAAATTTATTAAATCAGGTCATAAATCAATGTAATGACTAAATAAAAATAACGTCCAGTAGGTTAGAGTAAGAAAAAAAATTGTTTATGTTATAAACAAACTATTGAACAAAAGTCATTTCTTCGTGGTTCGCAATGATTAGCTGTTTTAAATCCACAGATTTTGTATGAAATATGGCAGATAACAATATGCATTTACAATTAGTTAAAAATAGCTGCTGTTTACCAATTATTTAAACAATTTTTATAAACAAATGTACATTTTCACTATTTTTCCATGAATAAGTCTTTATTTTTTTTTGCGGAATCAAATTGAAATGTTTTATCGAAGACTCATTGCTGTCATATTTTTCATAATTACAAAAACTGTTAATTATATAAACAATTTTTATTTTCACCTTTTTTCATGAGTAGCCTTCATTTTCTTTTTTGCGAAATCAACTCGAAATGTTTTGCCAGACTCCTTTCTGTCATATTTTTCATAATGAAAATAATTATTAAAATTTGAGAAATTCAAATTAGAACGAAATCTAATTCAAAATCCCATTTAACTTCCAATAATCAAGTTAATATGCAAATTCTTGAAAAAAAAACCCAAGAATCCACCGACCATAATAATAATTAATAACATTATAATTATTAATTGAATAAACAATTTTTATAAACAAATGCACATTTTGACAATTGATTCATGAATAGGCTTCATTTTTTTTGCATTTTGCATTTTTGCATTTGACAATGTCTTGTCAAAGAGTCCTTGCTGACATATATTTCAAATTGATAGAAGCTATTAATTCTTTAAACGAAAATTAAGCCTATTTATGAGAAAATGGTGAAAATGTGCGTTTGTTTATAAAAATTGTTTATAAAATTAACAGTTTTTGTCGCTATGAAAAATGATAGCCAGGAGTGTTTGACAAGACATTTCGAGTTGATTCCGCAAAAAATGTAGCCCCTTCATAAAACAATAGTCAAAATGTTTATGAAAAATTGTTTATATAATTAACAATTATTATCATTATGAAAAATATGGCAGCAAGGTGTCTTTGGCAAAACATTTCTAGATGATTCCGCAAAAAAGAAACTGAAGCCTATTCATGAAAAAAGGTGAAAATGTACATTTGTTTATAAAAATTGTTTACATAATTAACATTTTTTGTCACTATGAAAAATATGATAGCAAGGAGTTCCTGAACAGATATTTCTAGTTCATTCCGCAAAAAAATTAAACCTATTCATGAAAAAATGGTCAAAATATGAATTTGTTTATAAAAATTGTTTGTGTAATCAACAGTTTTTGTAATTATGAAAAATATGACAGCAAAGAGTTTTTGGAAAAACATTTAAAATTGATTCCGCAAAAAAAATGAAGCCTATTCATGAAAAAATGGTTAAGGTGTGAATTAACAGCTATTCTTAACTAATTGTAAGCGCGCATTATTATCTGTCATATTTCATACAAAATTTATGCATTTAAAATAACTAATCATAGCGAATCACGAAAAAATGAGTTCAATAGTTTCAATAGTTCAATAGTTTGTTTATAATATTATAAACAATTTTTTTCTTACTCTAACCTACTGGACATTATTTTTAGTTAGTCATTACATTGATTTATGACCTGTTTTAATAAATTTGAAAATCTTAAAAGAAATGGTATCACTGAAAAAATAGACAAAAAAAAGTTTAAACTTTGTTGTTAAGTAACAAATTCTAGTTTAGTCAGAGTGAAATATTCACAGTCACTCGTTATACACGGAAGACTTACGGTCGCTTCTAAAAAGAAAACATCAAAATCCGTTAAGAATTGTACTGTCGGTCGATTTTTGTCCAAAAAAGGTGCTTTTTCCCACTGTGCGCCACCTAACTGTATAAAAGATACTTTGAAAATGTATGACGCCTGAATATAGGACACTTTGGAAACGAACTCTCTTTTCAGCATCGTTCTTTATAAATAAATAAATTTTTTCAATACGTAAGTAAGTCTATCATATATAAAATGTTACTAAGATTATGAATAATGCAAAAAGACAAATTTAAAAAAAATGGATTTAAGACGTTTTGGACTTTCTGCACTTATTCTGCCAGAGTTACCACACGTTTTACGAAGGACCACGTTTCGATGTAAGGTTCTGATATATAAAAGAGCAAGCCTACTGACTGTAACCAACTAAGGCATCGCTGGTTCCATTTGGAGGCATGCAGGTGAAAAGCAACCATTGAAATATACTTGAAATTAAGATCGTTCAAATCAACGAAATTTTTATTTCATTTTTTTTTAAATTTAAATTTGTTCTAAAACAATGCTACGATGAAAAATTTTATAATGCTTCTTTTTATTTGAAGCTGGAAAATTTATTTCAAGATGAATAATATATATTTATAGGAAATTGTGAAGTGCCAATAAAAAAATAATAATAAACCACTTATGATAAACTACTCACTAAATCTAAAAATTAAAATTTTCTCCAACACTCTCTTTACTGAAAATATTGTATTTCTCCAGCGACGAGTATCTCCAATTTCCGGAAAAACTAACATAACACGCTGCGTAGTTATTTCGCAGATTTATTATGCAAACAAAGGCGCGTGCTGATAATGCGACTTCGACCCCGAGTCTTCTTCTCCAGCCATTACTTTTCCAGATTTCGCCCAAGAATTACTTCGCCCACAATATCCGCCCTTTCCCAGCTTCTACAGATTCACATCAGGTCTTTTCACGGTGGGCTTTTTCAGATTTTAAATTACCTCTCCAAATGGCCGCCTAGCAGTCAACGAACCGCGTGAGGTATTAAGAAATAAATCTCATTAACTGGAGGTCGGTTTACAGTTACTTGTTTTCAGTAAGCAAAACGTAAGAGAGAGTGTGAACAAAAATTCGAGTCCATAAATTTGAGAAAAGGAGGCAAGAACTATTTTCTCAAATTTTGGTTAATTTATTTAGCTAAATGTTTGTTACCAAACATTTAGCTAAATGAATAAAATCATTTTTTGAATTCAAAAAAATGATTGGTGAATTTAACCAACTGGTTAGTTGATTCAACCAAGCGGTCGGGGGATTCTATTAACTTATTAGCTGATTCAACCAAATAATTTGTTGTTTCAACTAGGTGATCGGCTGATTCATCTAAACAACTAAAGGATTGATTGGATCAACAAAACATTGTTCTGAGTACTTTTTTTAATTTTCCTTTTGTAAATGATAGTCGCTGATACTCGATATAGACCGTTTCGTGATTTAAAAACAAGCGTAAGAGCCGTTCGCACCGATTCCAGCCGACGAAGTGGCTATAATAATTATGCAAACGCCGCAGCACTTCCTCAGATTGAAGGGCACAAACTAACCGCAGCTGCACCTCCGTCTATTACGATTAACTCGGATATTTCCAGGCAGAATAATGTTAAACCGTAGAGTGTAGACTGTAGATGTAGATGATACTTTGGCTCCGAAGAAAACAAGATTAGGTGCAATTCATGGAGTGAAGTAATGGAAATATAGATTTTAGATCATCGGGATAAATGTATGCAGTTCGAAAAGATGATTTAAATCTAATTAATACATAGCGTTTATTTCTAGTAAAAAAAAAGTATTTTTCGTTAATTCAAGAGCACATTACCGGAACGTCTTATATCCAAGAAATACTGTTTTCCACAAATAACGATTTTTTGATTAAGCTTTGTCTTTTTCATTGCCAATTTAATTTAATTTTACAACCTTTGTCTCATTTCTTTCACTAATAGTACAATACTTTGTGTATTGAGTAAGGAAAATCCTGCTTCTTTAGCCCCAGACTGTCACACTGGGTCAGTATGAGCCGAAAATTTTTTTTTCTTCTGAAACTGTCTCATCCTACATTTCTAGCTAAAAGAATTAAAGACATAATAATTTAAAATGGTTCTCGTGAAAATTTTTTTTTTTGAAAAACTTGACCTGTTCAAGAATTTTTTTAAGCATAATGCCACTTTAATTGTTAATTTATCATAATAAATCATCCCTTTGTCATCATAAGTCTACAATGTTTAAACTTCAGCCCAGGATTTTTTCTATTTCAATAAAACTGTTAGTTTTTAAGCTGCAGCTCATCGAAAATTGCGTTGGGTCACGGTGACCCGGTGTGACAGTCTCGTTCGAAAAAAAAGCGTGACAACCTAAGGTTAAAAGTAACACTTTAGAAAGGGAAAAATTATTAGGGTGCGCTTAAAAATTTAAAGTCGTATTTTTTAAAATGTACCCATACAATTTTTTCCTCTTAGTGAGACGAACTCCCTGGAATTTTTTCAAATTTTTATAAAAAGTTTTAGTAGCACCGGGAAGTTTTCAAAATAATTCAAAATAAACAAAGCCTAAGTGGAAATAAGACACTTTGGACCGGAAAAAGTTATTAGCGTGGAGCTTAAAACTTGAAATTCGTATTTTTTTAAATGTTACCCATCCAATTTATTCTTCTAAACTCCATTCAAATTTTTAAAAAAATTTAATAATGACGGGATGTTTTCAAAATTTTGGAAAATTGTTTTATGGATGCAAAAATCATAGAGAATTTTTTATATACAGCTTTAGGTAGTAAGTAAGAATATAAAATTCAAAATGAAAAAATTTTCCTTCGAATCAGAATTTTTTCAACAAACAAAAAATAATTGTCTTGAATTGAGGTAATTTAACATCAATTTCAAATAAGTTGACAAAGACAAAGTTACGGATAATTCCGTAACAATAGCCTCGAAACATACTGTATTGTGTACTAGTTGTACGTAAATTTCCGTAATACTATACACTGGCAAATAAAAAATAAAAAAATTTTTTTTTCAGCTAAACCAAAAGATTATATAATTATTCTTTGCATGGAATGACTCTTTGAGAAATGTAAATTCCTAATCAAAGAAATAAAGAATTATCATTACAACTTTTTTAACTTATTTAAAATTGATGTTAATTTAGCCGAACCCAAAGAAGTAATTTTTTGTTCGATAAAAAAAACCTAATTTGAACAAAATTTGTTTTCCATTTTGAATTTTCTGTTCTTACTTATTATTTAAAATTATATGCATATAAAAAATTCTCTATGATGTTTGCACCCATTGGACAAGTTTAAAAATTTCAAAAACTTTGCGGTACTGCTAAAACCTTTTAAAAACTTTTGAAAAAATTCAAGGGAGTTTCTCTGAATTAGAAAAAAAAATTGGATGGGTACCGTTTTGGGAATTATAATCAAATTTCCAAAACGGTAACCGTCCAATTTTTTCTAGCACCGCTCAAATGGATATAAAATACTTTGAAAATGCATGTACACCTGATGGATATTAGACACTTTGGATACAAAGCAACTTTTCTGAGCACTTTTCAGCAACGTTGTTTATAAATAAATTTTTTTTAATATGCAAATAAATCTATCATATATAAAATGTTACTAAGATTATGAATAACGCAAAGTCAAATTTTTTGAAAAATGGACATAAGTCGTTTTGGAAACGTGCTCTTTAATTTCTAAGACTAGATTTTCTTAATTTATATGTCATTGTTGAATCCAATTACAACTTTGACACAAAATGTATACTTTTTGTTTTGGACGTGTCTACTCGTCCAGCTTTTATTGGCTATTCGTCTGGCTTTTTTGAATTTGGCCATTTTTTACTGCAATTATGTGTTTTTCTTTATTGCAACAAATGCTTGAAATAAGAAAATTAATTATTAAAAAAATTTTTAATTAAAAATAAAAAAGCGTAACGTACTTTTTGGAACTGGAAATGAAAAGATCATACCAAAGGCTATTAGAAAAAAATTTCAGCTAAAATTTTTAGGTGGCGGAGTGGTGGCGATCACTAAGTGATCGCTTGACTCCCGGGTCATAAGTTTGAAACTTTCTGTCAAACAAAGAGCGTTAACCTACTTTTTGGAACCTTTTGTATAAGCTTTTCATCTCCGGTTCCCAAAAGTACGTTAACGCTTTTTCTTTGGCAGAAAATTTCAAACTTATGACCCGGGAGCCGAGCGATCACTTTGTAAAGACTTGGTGTCAAAAATGACAAAATTTTACCTGAAATTTTTTTCTAATAGCGTTTGATATAATCTTTTCATTCCCAGTTCCAAAAAGTACGTTACGCTTTTTGTTTGGTAGAAAACTTCAAACATTTGACCAGAGGGTGTCTTTAATGGGCAGTTGGTGTAAAAAATGACCCCCCTTCGCCGCCTGAAAATTATGAGGAAAATTATTTTCTAATAGCCTTGGGTATGAGCTTTTCATTTCCGGTTCCGAAAAGTACGTTACGCTTTTTTATTTTTAATTAACAATTTTTTTAATAATTAATTTTTTTATTGCAAGCATTTGTTGCTTGTAGAGACCGATTAAAAACTGATTTCTTATAACAATTTAATTCACTTTCAAACGAAAATAACTTGAAAATATGGATATTATATTTCGTTATTTTTAACGTTTCATACTTCAATCCAATGATTAGTCGTCCAAAAAAAAAAAAAAAACTGGACGAATAGCCGCTTCACTTCAATTGGGCTATTCGTCCAAGAAAGATGGATGAATAATAGCTGTTTAGTTGGTCTAGTCTAGTCTCTAGTCGTCCAAAAAAAACTGGACGAATAGTCGAATAGGTGCTTCGTTTCGTTTTACAGTTTTCTCAACTTTTAATATGAACTTTATTAACAAAATAACAACTTTTAAAATATAACTTGTTTACTCAAACATTTTATATGAAAATGTGAGTAATTTGGGGACTTAAAAGAGTTATGCGGAATGGACCAATACTAGATCCGGTCTTGATCACGCGGGCCGGACCCATAAGGCTCAGGAGAAAGGGTTAAAAGTGATCATGGCGAGAGTGGGGGAACCAGTGATGGACGGACTACGCTCGATTCTTGGACGGTTCAACTTCCCAATAACTCTGAAGACTCTAAACGGCATTCAAGATCGAAAGATATCAGCTGTGTGCCGATTCATAACCTTCCTGCAGGTGTCTGCTGCAAATACCATACGGAAATGGCCATTCCAATCTTTCCTTTTTTTTTCTCCAATTTGTAAAAATTTATTACAAAATACAAATTTTTACAATCGCATTTTCTAACCATTTTATTTTTAATGAATTATATTTAAAAATGTATTAAATTTTCTCCAGTTCTTTTAAAAAAATATTATAATTAATTATATTTCTTCCATATCGGATAGTAAGGATGGAAACTTTACACTAATTCTCATAATAAAAACATTTTTATAAGCTGGTAAAATGGAGAAAATTATTTGAAGTTTATTTTCAATTAAAAGAGGTTCAATAAAATATTATGAAGCGTCAGAAAACGAAGTGCGAATTTACTATATATTTTCCTGCGGTAATGTTTTCTTTTTAGGTTGAAGCATGCTGAGAGTACGGAAAGATCAGAAAATTGCGCAACGGTGCGGTGTGTAGCGGAACGAGAAATGCGGGCTCTGGTAATGAATGTCTTTCGCTGCCAGTTTTAAATTGTCGTATGTAAAATTAACGGAAAAAGGCGTAGTTGGACTAACCATTGTGATTAATTAGCATTATCACCAAAATTCCTTTTCTTGATCCTTTCTACTAATTTTAGAAAATTATTGAGAGAAATATGAAATATTAGAGTAATAAATAACTTGAATATAACAAATAATGTAATAATTTCCTTCGTCCCAAAGTTTATGAAATGTCCGCAATTTTACTTAGGGCTTTAGGGACAATTTCTAAATAGAGAAAAATATACCTGAACTTGTATTCGCATCCGGGTAGAAAGGTAATTTTCAAATTAAGGAACTACCTCAAATTACAAAATTTGTTTCCAGGTTCAGATCCTGAATTTACAACAGTCTTCGACCTCCCAAAGTCCAAAAGAAGCAGAACATAAAATAATTCCTCCCACGAGACAAAACAACTTCCGTTTGTCGAAGAGAATTTTTTAAGAGCGCATCTAGCTGAGCAAGAAGAAAAACAAAGAAAAAGGAACCGAGGGTAGATAGGTATGCGCCCATATTTCTTGACCCATAAACTATAGAAACAAGTTCCGATGATGGGCCTAACTTACAAGGTAGAACCGAACCGACCATCGAAAGTTGAAACCTAATCGAAGGTCGTCCAACTATTGAGATATGCCAGTTCCTGTGTCTCCACAAAAGCCCCTCAATTTCCTCCCATCACTGAGTATACTATATAAACACTAAGTAGATGAGGAAGTGAAAAAAAGAGATAAAAAGCAAAGTTTCGTGCTCAATTCGCGAGGTCGTAATCTCTATACTTCTCGAAACTGCCGCTTGGTAGTGATATGACGTTTATAATTTGTCTCGGTACGACAAAATGTAAAAAAAGGAACGTAATAGGGATCGTGCCCCGGCGTAATACGAGGCTTTCGTCCTCACATTCGGCTTGCTAGACCATAGATTTTACTCCTATCTTGGAAGAAAACGGACCCAATTTTTATTTTTTTTTAAATTTTATTTATATTTATATTTATTTTCAAGCAATAAAAATTACTTGAAAATTGTTCCTACTGTTTTGATACAAGTAATTTTACGTTCATTAAACAGAAATTACAGTTTACAATTTTCAAAAATAGATCCAAACAAATTCTACGAACTGTGTTGAATCAGTTCCATTTGGAAAGAGGCGCGATGTGGTCCGATCAGTTTTCCTATCTTTAAAAAAGGAACTACCTCGAGAATAAGGATATGAACAATCTTTGTTATTTCACACATATTTATTACCTCAACTTACAAATAATTATTTGTATCGATATGAGGCACTCAGAATGACAACTAAAACCCACACTTTGTGGATAGCTCTTTCGAACAATACAGTAAAAAAATACACTGTAAAAAATTTTGGAAATTTTTAAGACTAAATAGTATGAAATTTTTCCGAAAAAGGTTGGATATACGTTTTTCCGAGCATGATTGATAATTTCTCTGAGAATATTGGAAAATTTTCCGAATATGTTGGTTAATTTCCGAAAAGTTAGGAAATATTTCGTAAAACTTAAGAGATTGTATAAGTAAATCTCCAACTACAATTCGGAATTATTTCCGAATGGGAGCGTTCACATATGACGTCACGCTATTAAGGTATAGTTTCGGTATACTTGTGTCTCGTAATTTCACAGGAATGAAGAGAGACGTGATTACTGCAAAGTATACCTAATAGCGTGACGTGAATCTGAACGCTCCCAATGCATTAGAAAAAATTTCAAAATTTTCCGGTTATAAGCTGGCAAACTTTTTTCGGAAAAATTTCCGAAAAATTTTTTACAGTGATAACTGTACAGTCACCTTAACTGTGACATCCCCAGCAGTCACTTGTTACTAGAAAGTCATTAAAGTCAAAGGAAGCTTAAAACCTCCACCTCGCTAGCATTAAATTTTACTTCAAGGAAGTGTCCTTGGTAACAGAAAAATAAGCTATCAGTGAAACTTACCATAAATTTCATTAAATTCCCGTTAATTTATGGAAACGTATCATAAATTGCCTTAAACTTCCGGTAATTTATAAAAACTTGCCATAAATTTTCTCAAATTTCCACTAATTTATGGAAACTTACCGTAAATTTCCGATAAGTTATGAAAACCGACCATAAATTTCCTAAAATTCAGCTAATTTATGGAAACTTCTAAATTTCTTTAAATTCCGGTAATTTAAGGAAACACCATAAAATTTTTAAGATGTCCGGTAACTTATGAAAACACCATAAATTTCCTTAAATTTCCCGCCATTTCTGGAAACGTGCCTTAAATTTCCGGTAATTTTCCTTAAATTTTCTTAAATTCCGTCAATTTATGATAAATTAACATAAATTTCCGTCAATTTACGGTAACTTATCGTAAGTTACTGAAAATTTTCGGGAATTCTTGAAAATTTTAAAACCAAACTTACGGACTGGTTTTCGTCAGATTACCTTGCTGTGACATCACAGGTAGCTAGCTTTTCTATATCATTTGCTTAATAGAGATTATTAAGAAATTCCCTGATGTTTCCTGGTTTCACGAGTTTTTCAGGTGAGAGACACCCTGTTTATTTTGGCACGGTGGGTCTCGACTAAGCTCAACCCAAAGGAACTTGCACTTTCCGGTTTTCTTTTAATTACACTTCCGTGATGTCTCACAATCATTTTGAGTCCAAAAATAAAAAAAAAACGCTTGGACCGTTTTTGAGAAAACTTAATTTTTGATTTTTTTAAAGAGGTTAATCAACATATTTTCATGAAAATAAGTTAAAAATTAAGTTGTATTGGCTGTTAGTTTAGCGTACAAAAGAAGGTTCTAGCTGCTGAACATCTTGCGAGAACTGAAACCGTTCAGTAATTCTGAAAAATGGAAGAAAAAGTGGAAAAACATGAAATTTTTGAAAATTGTACCTTTTCAATCCATCCGAAGTCCTAAGTACCTCTACAAGTATTAAAGTACATAAAACTTTCTGCAAAAGTTAAATATACACTCATAGCGCGTAATAAGGCAGGGCTCGGGGGTAGACGGTCCTCAATTCAATGCTATTAAAATCCAGTTTGAACCGGATTTAAAGCGACGAGTGAGCACTCTTATGTAAATACTCAGGACCGCATCTGTAGTCTCTGAACGTACAAAAGTAAATGCGCAGAGAGTCGCGATGTAAACAACTTCTGGCGGCCCTGACTGCTCGAGCGATGTAAGCCGGTCAAGGGACACTCAGGGGGGGAGGGGACAGCACCAGTAAGCGTGAACAACCGTGAAGCCGGCCATATTACGGTCGGCCTTATTACGCGCGATGAGTGTAAATTTTGGAGTTATTGTCTGCGGAAATCGTTTTTCAGTGAATAATTTGTTTCATTTTTGTAAAGAACCAAAGGACCGTGATCTTCGATTTTGCGCAATTTTGATTTTATAGCTCAGATCATAGTTTGGACGACCTCCATGTTAACTTTCTTCACCCAATTCTTGATTCTTCCTTTGAGGTGTTCATTGAATTTTGCTTTACACCTTCCTTGTACACTTCCTGACACAATAGACTCTAGAAATCTTCGATTGGTCTAGCCTTCGGGATGTTTGGTGGATTCGCAAATTTTGGGACGAAACTGATTTTTTTCCTTCAAACAGTCTAGAGTTTTGTTTGCATAATGACTGCTTGCTAGATCCGGACAAAAAATGATATTGTCACCAGAGTGAGTAGTTCTGATGAATTTTTGAACTTTGGTAAGACAATTACTTAAGTGTCTGATTTTATGGCAGGAGCTTTGGAATCTTTCATGTACAGTTGAGACACTCATTTTGCCGATATGGCTAGCCAAACTAAATTTTTGGCTCAAATTTACACTTAGCAGCGAATCGTGTGTTGTCAGGAGTTTTCTCTATATTGTTTGTGTAAAATCCCGCATTCTGCTCCCCATTATACCAAGCATAAGAGAAATATTTTTCCTCATCAAGAATTATCTCAAAAAGGCTATTAAAATATTTTCGGCGCAAAATTCTGCACTTTTTGGGGATTTCTTCTAGATGATTTTCACTGTATCGAGGAATAGTCACTCTTTTATGATAACGAACATCAATCTTGATCAAGTTTTAACGAACTGTTTCTTTAGAAATGCCGAATTTTCTACCTAACTTCCGATTCGATGCTCCAACTTTGTTTACCGCAGCTTTTTTCAATTTCTGGAGCTGGGGCTTATCCAATTTGTTTGGACGACCTGTCTTTTTAATGGTAGCGGATGGTTTGCCACTTTCATAACGCTGGAAAATTGAATAAAGTGTGCAACGAGCGTCATTTTCTTTTAAAAAGTGTTCTAAAACTTCCTTTTTAGAGCGCTGTCCAATTATATCGTAAACGCGTTCTCGTAAATAATTCTGGCTAGCCACCTTCATGACGAATTTCAAAATCAAACTTATTTCTTTTTTAGGTACACAATGTTAACAAACTTTAACGTAAATATTAACAAAATTGTCAATGCTTACTTAGCTATTATTTTTATTTAAAATTTGTCCAGCTACTTTATTGTACGTTAGAACATTGATTTTTTTTAGATTTACTCGAAATTGAGTTTACTTTCATTTATTTGTCTGCAACTCTCACCAGCCATGCATAGAAAAGAAGTTACTGCCCAAAATCTAACATTTTTAATTTAAAAAAAATATTCACTTAAAAACGACTTTCGCAGGCCATAACTCCAAAACTTTTAGAGATGGAATATTCATTTACATTTAAGTTTTACAGCAAATTTTATGTACTTTAATTCTGGTACAGGTACTTGGGATTTCGGATGTATTAGAAAGGAACAATTTCCAAAAAACTCATGTTTATCCACTTTTTCTCCCATTTTTCAGAATTATTGAACGATTTCAGTACTCGCAAGATATTCAGCAGCTAGAAGCTTCTTTTGTATGTTAAACTAAACGGTGTAAGCCAATACAATTTCATTGTTAACTTATTTTAATGAAAATGTTGATTAACTTCTTTGAACAAACAAAAATTAAGTTTCCTTAAAAACGGTACAAGCGATTTTTTCCTTTCTGAGCTCAAAATGATTGTAAGACATCACAGAAGTGTAATCAAAGGAAAACTGGGAGGTGAAAGCCCCTTTGGGTTGAGCTTAGTCAAGACCCACCGTGTTCGGCTCGAAGAATTCTCAAGAATCTAAAATAACGAAATGAGCATCTTCGAGGAATAAATAATGATAGAAGATCTTTGTTTTCTTCTTACTGGAAGGTAATTCGTAATTGCAGAAGAAGTTGTAGCCTTATTCAGTGATGGGAGACAAGGACTTTCAACCAGGTACGCTCGATGAATAATTTTGCGAACGTGATTCACCTTGAATTGTAAAAGGGGGACTATGGCGTTTTTCGCACGGTAAACCGATTTTATTATAACCTGAGGGATCTTGGATGTTTGGATCATCGAATTAGGTTTGGCGCACGACTATAAGTCCGCAGGTTACTTCCCTCGGCTTGCCGATAAAAGAGATATAAAGCGGCTCTATTAGCATACGATTGGCACCGTCCATCTTAATGCCCCACCGTGTGCCGCTTTGTCTTCGTGTGCGTATCTTCCAACAATGTTTATGCCCGTGTTCCTGGTGTCTCGCCTGTAAACCGCGCACGCGTCCACTCAGTTGAGTTACTGTGCGAAAGTACTCTCTTGTGAACTCTCTTTTGCTTGCTTGCTTACTTGGGACACGTGTGTTCACTGCACGTACATAAGGAAAACATGAGCTTTACTGATGCCAATCTCGGATCTTGAATGTTCAGTTAAAATTTTTTTTCAAGTGTCTCAAACGGGTGACGAAATTTTTGAAATTTATCCATTCAATATATCGAATTTTATGGAAATTCGACTCTTGTCCTCATCAAAAATTTCATAAGCCCTGATATTTAATTACAAAAAAAATAGATATTTACATTCATGTAAAATATATGAAAGGTACTCAGAGACAATTTTATCATGCGTCCGTATATCAACTATTAATGTGCAAATTCATTTTCGGGAGAAAATGACAACCTTGCCCTCTGGCGGATTTCTTACGAAAAAAATACCTAAATAATTTGTGGAAGATATTTTGCACCACAAAATGTGTTAGAGAACATTGCACATTTTGCGGTGCAAAAATTCTCAAAGAAAAAATAATGGAAATTACTGATACGTTTTATATCAGTGCAGTTATTCAACAATCGTAATTTACTAGAGGAAAAGTGTTTAGTAATTTTCAAATTCCACTCTTTTCTACGAAAGGACAATGGTCAATAAAGAGTGGGGTTCTGGACTCAGAACCAATTGCATCTTTACTATCAGCAACATGTATATAAGGGACCATTAGTAAGAAACTGTACAACGGCAAAGTACAGTACAGTTTCTTCATCAGGACGGCAGTACAGTAATCCGACACAATCTGGCCTCTCAAAAATTAGTATTTTTGGAGTTATGTAAAAAATTATTTTTTTTTCAAAATCATTTTTCTATGAAACTATGACGTTCCTTTTTATAAATGAAAGGTCTCTTCAAGCGCTATTGAAATATGTGTATGGTCTAATCTGTTGAAATACGTGTATGGTCTAATCTGAATTTCTCTGGAAAAGCAAAGAAAATAAATAAACTTAGAAAAAATCAATGTTTTTATGATCTAGATCCACGCTGAACAAAAAGATTCCTTCATTTTCGGATTATACGGAAAAAACTGCATAAGAAATCGACAATGAAACTTTGGTTATCATAGCGGAAAGTGGTGATAATTTTGAGTTTTCATTTTTCGAGCTATGAAAATTTCTCTCTTAGTTGCAGTTTGGCTGATATTTATTAAATTTTTTCCCTAAAATTATAATTTATAATTTCATATAACGTATTATTATCAAAAGTATGATAAAACAAAGAAAGGCAATAATTTCCTAATTTTTAAATATTCTCCCTCGAAAGTACTAAAGGAAAAGGCATCCCTTTTCCGAATTCTAAAAGATAGCTAATATTAATATCCTATTATTGCCTGTAAGGCTATATGTACATGCCCTATAGCCTACAAAAACGTGATTGGGATTCTCGAAAACTCGGGACCCCGGGGGCAAAGAGAAAGAGAGTAAGAGAGAAATGGCGAGTGAAAGAGGAAGAACAAAAGCCAGCCAGACGTGGCCGGGGGCCGGACTCATCAATATTCAATAATCTCACACGCTGCTCCTTTTTTTAATTTTTATTTTTGCTTTTTCTCCACTCAATTTTTCATGCGATGTACAATGTTAGTTTCAAACAACACCGAGACGAGGGTAAGTTAGTGACTTTGTACGAGTAGATAAATTAACTTTTAAATTACTTAAATCCCCCTGTCAATCCATGCAAATTTAGGACCTGGTTTATTTTCATGGGATCACAGATTAGATCGATACTTCATCAAGACTTGCCCTAATTCGTCATTTTTACTCGATTTAATTACAGTTTAAAGACCCTTTCTTCATATAATTAATTATTTTTAGGTTTTATTGAGGAACTTATCTTTCAATGCTTTTAAAATATGTATTTGGTTATGAAGATTGTTCAATTTTTAGAAAAAGGTTCCTCTGCAAAGGGATGAATGTAAATATTTATAATATAAATATTTATATTAGAATATTCTGGGGTAAAACGGACCAGTGGGGTAAAATTGTCATTAGTCAATAACTGATACAACTTTATTTCATTCTTTCTCTTGATGAACAAAAATGAGGATTTTGGACAAGAAATAGTTTTTTCCGCTCTCTAAATCTGAATCAATTAAAATTTGACTGATTCAATCAGTACAACCGAGTTTAACTGAAAGATCAGTTATTTTTCGGAGTTTGACTGATGAAATATTTAAATGGCCACTGGTCGAACGTACTGATTGAGTTAGTAATGCAAAATAACTAATCTTTTTCAGTTATTATTTCTGCATTTCTGATTCTTCAGTCAATTGTCAAACATAACCTCTATCTGTTGACAACTTTTGTATATGACATTGATGACATATTTTCCGTAATATATACGCAAATTTAACTGTCGGAACAAGCATGTTCAAGCATAACAAACAATTACACGGTGATTTATTTAAACATTTTCCACAAATATTGTAGTGAATAATATGGTGTTAAGTGAATTTTGATGAGTTGCATGGGAAAAAGTTCTTACATGAAGGTAAGTGACAGTTCTTAATAGAAGATACTAATAATTAGTCCTAATAACTTAATTTTTATGTAAATAAAGAAATAGATTCAGAAGTTATTTTTGGAAATAATGGAAATGGAAAATAATATGGAAATTAATATTTGTAAATCCCGTTGAATATCAGTAGAGCAGTGAGTAATTTGTGTACACGCAGAAAATTGTGGAGGGAAATTACTGAAGGAAGCCTTTTTAGTCGCCATAACCTCGTTAAATAGATCTGCGTATTTTATAGCGTTTTCATCATAGCAAATATTTTACGATCGTATTTAAGGTAAGCTGATGTAAGTTTAGGGTTACTCTATTTGATTTATTGTCATAAATTTTATCTCAAATAATTTTGCACTGAAATTGAAGCAAACATCATTTTATTCTGATAGAATGCAACCTAACCTTTATGACCTAACATCTTGGTATATCCTAACATCTTTTGTAATCTTTCATAACCTGAAAACAAAAAATTAATGATAATTTTTCATTTGCAGGCTTGTTTAAAAGTAAACAGTTAAAGATAATTTTTAAAAAGGCTCACCAAAATTTTCTGAAAGGAGTTTAAGAACAAAACTATTTCCATAAAAGCTGTGAAGCAATCTGCAAAATATACTATAATTATAAATTATACTCGAAATAAAGGAAAAAATGTGAAAAAAAGTTTAGTTTAGGAATATTTAAAAATATTTTTATGAATTCGGTTGTAGGAAATTTTTTTGAAGAAGTTTGGAAGAATAAAAGGTTTTTATAATACCGTAGAGTGGGGCTATTAGGTACAACTTTTACGTATTTTTTGAGGTTTTTTTATCTTTACGCATAAGAAAATATTTTTCAGCTTTTCCATTTTTACAAACTGTTAGAGAACTCAATTCTGAGGAGAAATCAATCATTTCTAGATTTTAAAATTATTATCTACTTACTAATTAATATTGTTGTCAGGTTGTACCTTTTTGTACCGCCGATCTTCTAAAAAGGTGCAACTATTGTTTTTATGTTTTAAATAAATATAACAATTTTTTAATAATTAACATCTATTTGGAATTATTATCTAACTATTTGAGAATACTTTCTGATGGTAAAGTATGAAAAAAAAGTTTAATTAAGAAATTTAGATTATTTAGAACACGTCAATGTAAAAAAGTTTCCATCATTACCATTCGATGTGGAAGAAATTAAATTGAGATTAGTTTGAGATTTATCAAACAGAAAAAAATAAAACAATTAAATATCAAGGTTAATATTAACGAAATATACTTTTAGAAAGATCTATAATTTGTTTAACATCTATGTAAGATTCTAAGGTCACATCTAACCATTTAATTCAGGGTCCACCCCCCCAACTGAGAAATTTAACTGATTTATAATCTATAACCAAAGTGATACAAATTTTCTCCTGGAAGCAAAAAAATTAGCTCTATATTAAAATAATAATTACAGATAACTTTTTAGAGATAAAGTTTTTACTTATAATTGATGTTAAAATCTTTAAAATGCAGCACAAAAAGTCGATTTTTCCATCGATTGAGCTGCAAAGGCGAAAATACACTGGAGCCCCGGTTTGCCAGGGGTTTCGGGGATGACCTGAATGGCCTTCGTGAAAACCGGGCGTCTCTAAAACGTAAACAAGTCAGGGCCGTGTGAACTTTTTCTGTTTCATTTTTGTCACGAGTGAAAAATATTTTTTAAATATAAGTTTAATTTAACGTTTACTTTAATTGTAAGTTTTATTTAATTATTATTTATTAATTATTATATGTAACGCATAGCCAAAACACTGAAAACTAACTGAAGCGAACTAACGAAATTATCTGCTTAGGGTACTGTCCGCTTTGTGGCTATGGTACTTGCGCAACTCCGCTGAGCTCCGAGCTCAGCTTTCTCGTCCCCTTGGACAGTTAAATTTCAAAAACTATCAGTTATTGAGAAATATTATTTCAACTTACTTTTTAAAAAAGAAATAATTAAAAAAGAAACAAATCCCTGGCTGCACAGAACTGAAAAATTAGCACATATCATGACCGCGAATCTTCGAATTTTCATATATCACCTTTGAATTATTTAATGAAAGCACAAACTCGTATTTATGAAACAAATTAATTTTACCACTTAAATTTGGAAGAGAAAAACGAGAAACGGAGAATTTTTTATTACTTTTAAACTATTGAACTGATACAAAGTTTGGAGGTCTAACCAATTTTTTAAAATGCACCTACATACTTGAACATTTCTAAATGCTTGTACAGAGGTCGCATGAAATTCCACCTTTATCGTCAGTAAAGTAGAAATCCTTCTGAATCTTATATGCTAGGAGATTATTATTTTGATTCAAATTCTCAAATTAAAAAACAGACTTAAGGTGGGTTGTACTTATTAGCCCCACCATGTGCGAATAGCCCCACTCTACGGTATTTAGGTTATAATTCATTTTAAGTTATTTAAATTTTAAAACTGTAAAGTCTTGCAGTAGCAAACTTTTACAGAGAATATTATCATTTAAAATCTAATAATTTGAAATTAGATAATATGTAAATTAAAGTACAACAAATTTTTAATATAAAGAATTTTATAAGTTTAATATATTTTCCTGAAATCTAAACTTTTTATTATTCTAATATCTAAATTTGAATTTTCAGAATAGGCAAAAAATTCGGTTAATCTTTAGAAACGACTTTAAAAAGTTTCAATTCCTCTGCAAATGATAACTTAGAAAAAGACGAATAATTTAAGCACCTTTTGTATGGTATTCCGTTTTTCGTTTATAGATATATATTTTTGTCTGATGTATATTCATGACGTTATTTCTACTTAGTACATTTGTATGTACTGTGAACACAGTCTAATAATAATGAAATTGATTTGATCTCATAAAATTAAAACTTTTTCATTTCACATTTGATTTTAAAATATAAAAATGTAACAGAGTCTGAGTTAAAGCTGTGAAATCTGTTAATCTGCTTTCAGTTTATTTTAAATCTGTTAAATCTGCTTTCAATTTATTTTATTTGAAATACAGCGAGGAAATATGAACCAATGAGGTTCTGCGATGTGCACATGCGCATCTCTCCAAAAACAACCGATGGATCAGTCATTTTTGACTGATGAATAATTAGTAGCTTCGCCGCCGAGCGCCAACTTTCGAAGATTACTGATTGAATCAGTCACTTCCATTTAATTGATTGAATCAGTAGATTTTAACTGATCTTCAGTGACTGACTTCTTGCTTTTTGAATCAGTCAAATTTGACTGGTAATCAGTTACTTTTAACTGATTCAGATTTAGAGAGCGGATTCAAGAAATTCGAACTATTTAACAGAGGCTGAGACAAAACAGGCCTGTGGGATAAAATGATTATGGTCCAATAACTGATTCACTTTTCTTTTAATTTCGAAAGGAAAAGTTATTGGCAAAATATGGTTTTATCCCGATTCAAATGAAACCTGATATCTGTTTCCCAAGGAGTTCATAGGACTCTCTCCCATTATAGAAGTGAAGCCCAACTTAGTAAGGATCCCACGCGAGTATAGATGTTGCTAACGAGGTACCCCACAGCAAAAAATCCGATCCCTCCTCTCCATAGTGGCAGTATTTCGCGTGATTATTTTCATCGCTTGTGAGCCCAACGACGTCGATCGATAGGAATCTATCGTCGGCAAGTGTTTCACCTCAGTAACGATGAAGAAGAAGGAGAGGAAGAAGAATCAGAAGAGGAAGGTATAACAAACCAGCGTGCACCGAGCACCATTGGTTGTGCCTTCTTCCTTCTCTTTTTCATACAGCAAGTCTTTAATATGACCAGGTTTGCTTCTCAAAGCAACGGCTTCCGCGCGAGTCCAACGCATTTAGGGGTTATCGTATTATGTCGAGTCACGAACTCGTTATGGCACCGCAAGACAGATCGCGCTATAAAACTACTTGGGTTTGGTTTAATCGCGGGGTGGGTAGACCTAACTGGTTTACATTTCGAAGTGACTCGCGCCCGTCGTATTTTCCGAGACCCCATTCGATCCCCTTAGATGTGGACTATATACTGCTGCTTTAGAAACTAACGAGATCCGAAGTCAAATCTTTAAAGGGTTCAGCATTGGCAGCTTTTACCAATTTACTTTGTTTAGGCTAGTCTTTATATTTTTCATTTCACCCAAATTCCAGCTATTGTCTTTACTTTTAAATATAAAAAAATACAAAAGGCGGTTTAACCCCATCAGCTACCCTTTATCCCTTTCCTCAACATTAATTTACCAACGGATACATCCAACAGATACTATGTATAAATGTTGCAGCTTCCAATTACGAAAGTAAATGAACTTTGGATAATCCTCTACGAAATGAAGTGGAAACCACTTACTTACATTGAGAAATGCGTGCCTGTAACTGCGATCGCTTAACTTTAATTACAAATTAAGAAGCCAGGTTGCATCATCTCAAAATTGTAGGTTTGTAATTGGGATTTCCCGCAACTATGGTGGTCGCGTGTTTAACATCCTAAAATGTTCGAAATTACATTGTGAACATTAAAAAAGTTGCGCTCATTGCAGACATTTCATCACAACCTTGAAAATATTACTTTTAATCAATAAATACCATGCAGCTCTTCTAACCCTCACTTTGACACCCTCTCCGTCGATTATTAACCGAACCACCATTCTTCCTTAATTCCATTAAAAACTAACTCTCCGCATGAACACCACGTAACCTGCCCCCTATCCGTCTAAAAGTGGCACTTTGGTGTCTTGCAAATTTCAAGTTTCCATGCAGAAATTGCTAGGTGCACTTCCAGAGTACAGGAGGGGACTTTGGATGCAAATTACCCTCAGGACTAGGGACCGGTCGTCGATCGGTGGAGCTTGTTACCAACATAAACATATATACATGTGTATGCCTCATGGATGTCCACTACATCTGGCCAATGTCCGCAAAACGTGTAAAGTAAGTGTCCAGGGAATAAAATGTACTGCAAATTCCTGATGGTATATATA
>JBAGKK010000501.1:1389095-1417854 GCA_037177015.1 Euceroptres primus | reverse complement strand
TGTAATATTATTACAAATTAATATATTTTTACTCACTTGTCAAAACATCGCGTATTATTTTAACTGATATCTAGGTACCTGTTAATATTTTTTTTTTAATTTGAGGGGGGTAAAATTTAAAAGTAACTTTAAAAGGAACTTAAGTTACTTTATCTGATATCTGTAACTGTATCTAGATACTTTTTCAAAAAAGGAACTGTATCTGTAACTAGATACTTTTTTGAAAAAGGAACTGTAACTGTATCTAGATACTTTTAATAAAGTAACTTACCCAACACTGGTAGGTAGTTTAGGCTTTAGGCGAACGGTTAGTGTTACCGACTGCGATGCGTTAAATTTAAGATGGTACATAGGTTCGAATCTCCGAAGAGTTAGGAATTTTATTTGTTACTATTAAAATTCGACGCGTTTATCACATCGACGCGAATAAATTAATATTCATAGGAAAAGTACTCGTATATTCTGGTAATTTTATTTTATTTACTTTCAGTTAATTATATAAAACGAGGACCGTACAGGGGCCCCAACGAAGCCTTTTTTGTAGTCAGACTGTGGAAGAGTGATCTACTTAGAGTCCTACTAGATAGTCTAGAGGGGCCCAGATCAAAAACAGTGTTACTAAACTGATGGGGCCCCTACTAATTTTCCACAGTAGAGCCCGATGAGAAATAGAGAAAACTCGTCGGAGCTCCTCTGAAACCCTTTCGAAATTTCTACACGAGTTCTAGTTTAAAATAAGAAGTATAGAATTGTTTTATCTTTATAAATAATCCGAAACAAAATTCAGTTTCTAATTCTAAAAATTGTTTTATTCCAGGTTTCCTATTGGATGATCGTAATTTGGACCAAAGTGTATGATACTAACAAGGTAATGCTAAAAATGTATCCTCTCTCACCATAAATTACCCCGGATGATATTTTGCGGACTAATTACGTACGTTCAGAGAGCTCATAAATATTCATGAGGCAATTACATAACGAATATACGTCGATTAAAATCTGCCCGATTAATTTAAAAGAGTGCATTTTTTAAATTAAATTAACACGCTCGATGTTTTTCCAAAAATAACAGACCGTAAAACTTTCAAGGTCATTTTGCTTTCACAGTTTCAAATACTTTAATTGTGATTCTCAATATAGCAATTTGATTTTTCAGGAAATTAATATATCCATAAATCACGAGATCATTAATTTCAATCTCGGCCAATTAAGAGAGATGGGCAAACTTAATCGAAGATAAAGAGATAGGTTAGCATCGATTATCGGCAAATAAAAATAAGTTGATCATCAAGAACGGGGCACTTGGGAAGGAGAAGAAAACTGAAGAAAACGAGGTAGCGTAGTGTGGCGGGAAAAGATCTTGCCCCGTACCAACACAGTAGCAGGAACCTGCATTATCGACGGAGTATATGGCGGGCGATAGTCTCGGAATGGAATAGGTGGGGTGAAAACGAGCCAAGCTGCGATTTCGTCGTCGTAAACGTCAACGTTACGGTTACAGTGCTGTTCGTAGCTGGTTTATATTGAACGAGGTTACTCCCCGAGGTACAAAACACCTACTGCAACATCGAGCGAATACTTGTGCGATACTCGAGTGCTTTCCTGGTGGGAGAAACCACGTGCTTTTGCGCGGGAAACTAACAGACAGAGTTCAAGGATTATTATTTCATTTTCCTGTATAACTTGGACATAATTAGTTCAGTTTGCCATTATGTAATTATGATTGGTATTCAATAAAGATCCACTCCCTTCCAGTATTTCCGATTCTTTCCACGCTCGGTTAACTCTAATGATAATCGTTTCATTAGTGCAATCTGAACTGATAAGAGTTTTTACGTAGTTATCATAATTGTTGCATTTCTAATTAGATTCATTCGTGGTAATGCCTTGGCGCTTAATGAAAAGAAAGGAAAGTGATGGTCTGTTTCAGCTACAAATTGTGCAATCTCTTACATAAATCGCCTTCGTTTTTCTCCCGGTTTGAGTACTAAATTAGTTTGCTTTCAGTCGTCTCGATGCATTCATAACAATCAATTACTTTAAACACTTTTCCAATGATAATTATACACACAAAAAATTGTGCATAAAGTTTCTTTTCTCGGTTGGTACTACAAATCATGCAAAAGCCCATACAATATCTGCAAACCAGTTCAACGACACTGTTATCGCTTAAAACGGATAATACTGATACATTAAGTGCATGTGTGCATTTGTAATATTGCAATAGACTACGTGTCACTGTTCATAATGCATTAAATAATCCTTGAAGAACAGACGAGCTTATAATTATTGTTCCTGAGAAAATGTATGCCAAAAATGCGCAAGCGTAGGAGGATTAATGAGCAAGGGAAAGGTATTCAAGACAAGTGAAAGAGTTATAGTCAGGAAATATTGAAAGAAAACCCACAAAGCGACGGGAGAAGCGAGGGCATAACGACTTAAGGCACGTAAGAACCTTGACTAGATATGCGTACCATCACGAACAACATTGCATTTCAAGTCGGTTTATCGTCCTGCTCTTAATGTGCTTTTAAAAAGGTAAACTCACAGTCCTTCGAATAACGAGGCACTTTCCGAGGGTGAGGAACCAAGGGTTTTCAGATAGCGAGCCACAATTCTTCACGCCCTCTAATTACCCTATAGACACGACTCACCCCTCAATGAGCAACGATAAATATTCCGCGCATCTGGAGAAGCAATGTCGTGAGGAAGATTTCTTAGGGTTAGAAACTTTAAGGAACGCAAATCTAACTAGAGCTTTTTTAGAAAATAGTTTAAAGGTTTAAGATCCAATCTACGGCAAATGGGTTATCTATTTTTGAATAGTAAATTTTGTAATATGATCAAAGCGAATTACTCAAAATATACGGCACTGATAGTAAGGATTTTAGCGGCAAAACTTCTCTTAGTGCGGTAAAGGTAAAATCATGTGATGTATTAATTGAGAAATGATTGGATATTAATATCGATCCGTGATGAGATAGTAAGTGGGGAGAATCTTTTTCCTGTTACGCGGTGAAGACCAGGAAGGCCTGCTTTCTGTTATGCGACATTTAATCGCCTACACCTTTTGAGCCCGTAGAGCTAGATTAAATTGAATTTTAATGTGTGAAACCACGTTCGCATAGACATAGAGCACTGTAACTGCGTCCAGACAAGTATTTATCTGTAAAAAAGTAGTGTTCTTGTCTTATTATTATAAATTGTGAGCTTTTGCTGAAATGGACTCAGTAGAAAGAAAGTCTTAAAGTGTTTATATCTTAAAGTTTGCTGCCCTTATCTCCGTGAATAGTGCATAATTCTGTCTCTTTCCGAAAGTCTGACTTTCCATTTGGTCTTAATTTTAGTCCATATTTAGGCTAATATAATCGGTTTCAGATCAATTTTGAGCTTAAAGTAAGACTTTGTTTTTACAGTGGAAGTGTAAATTGTTTCAGCGTGGTTTTTTTTTTTGTCTAAATCTTGCTTCCGTTTGATGACCATTTTCTATGGAGGTCATTTCTCAATAATGCCATCGGCATTATTGAGTATAGATGATCCCTCATCTATGGAATGAGATCCAATTTTCGTTGAGCTATAGTGGACCGAATCAACTTCTTTTCTTTGTCTGGGATAAGCAAAATTGACCATCGGCGTCCTAAATTGAGAAAGCATTTCTCGTTATTCTCTACATCTTTAATCATGTAAACGGCGATAACGATAAGTACTTTGAAAGCTCGAACGTATTATTTCTAATATCTTTGATTCTACTGTGATATTTAATCATTTAAATTGTGTCGCATTTCTGCGATCTTATTCTGGATTCGTTTTATAATTGAATTGTGCATGAGTGTGATTTTATAAATTTATTTATGTGAAATAATCAATTCCATATCTCTTCTGTTGCGGAAATTATTTGAAAAATATATTCATATAGTAAATTATCCTGATCTGTTTTCATTTAATCAATGAATCTTTCCCTTTGTCTTAAATTTTGATCTAGAAATTATTTTATAAATGAATCGTAATTCTTAATTTGAAATGATTAACTGTAAGCGCAACCGTTTTCTGTTAATACTTTGAAATTTGAAAAGAAACAGAAATTTTGAAGTAGCAAAAATAAAAGTATGTAGTTTGATACAAATCTTTAATATGAAGCATTAAACTTCTAACGTTTAAGATTTCAATTTTTTTATAAAACTTTCCTCTTTGGAATACTCAGATCTAACCTTATAACCTAATGCCAAGCTGTGCTAAAAAGCACTCGCGTGACTGCTCGAGAGGATGTAGTCTAGGAGTCTTGAAGTAGCGACAAACATCGTGTAGTAAATATTGATTTGTTTCGATTGCAGGGACACGATTAAGGACGTTATACAGACGTAGCTGAGAAGTTATTAAAAGCAAATGATATCGTGTTCGCAGAGTACAAGTTCTGGAATTGAGTCAATGACTCTCGAACCGTGTAAGTATGTATAGAACCTGTTCTTGGGGCACGCGGGTCGATCCATCGCCTTCTCCCGTTCCTACGATTCCGCCTACGATCATTAAGCATAATATATTTCTGATATTTGTAGTTGGTGAATCGTCCGCAAGAGATCGCCTCCCTTCAGGAACCTCAGAATTCTGTTACTTGGCATTTTTGGAGATGATGCTTTTAAGATCCCTTTCTTCGTAAATTGTTTCTCTTTCAGGAAGGTGGCACCACTTGACGAAGTTTACTTAGAGAGTTATTGCAGAAAAGAGAGAGAGACGTGGGCGCAAAGAGGAAAAATAAACCTTGGTGAGAGCTTGAACCGGACTTCACAGAACGAGTAAGAGATGCAGGGGAAAGAAAAGGAAAAAAGGTGGCAGAAGAGGGAAGGAGTGGAATGAAGAAGAATGAAGATAGGTGAAGAGAAAAGAAGATATGAAAAAAGATGGAGGTAAAGGATACAGAAGAGGAAAGAAAGCGGATGTAATGGCAAAGAGATAGAAGAGAAATTAAAATGAAAGTTTATAAAAGAAGGGGGATAGAAAAATATAGAGTTATAGAAGATAGAAGTGGAAGGAAAAAAAAATTGAAAACGAAAAAAATGATGAGTTAGAACCAGCTGAGCGAGAAAAGAGGATGGGAATAGAGAGAAGGGAGACAGAATCAGAGAGTAGAGACCTCGCAGGCCCGTGATTATATATCTATGGGCGAGGACGATGTGTGTTATGGGAGTTTCGGAGGCACCGAGTCAACACTGAAAACAGCTGACTACCGGAATTCGGGTTCTGGAGGGGTGAATCTAACGGGGAAGGCACTTGAACCCCAATTGGATGGCTCCCCATTATATTCATGTATACCCGTCGATTTTACACGCACTTGACTCCATTCTACCTACGTTCGTTTAACTTGTCCCTTACGCTCATAGGATTAGCTTCTACCTCACGTGTTCGAGTATCTAAGGTAATGAAAGAATAGATCTACGCACTAAGGCGTGACTGAACCAAAATACATTATTCTCTTATCGTCGCTGTGCATTTGCTTTTGCTCCACCGACCGTCTCTGATTCTTCTACAAGATAAAGAGCCTTAAACGGAATTCAGTACAAGCAGGTGCGCCTAGGAGTTGAATCAAGGGGTTATAAACGAGAAGTAAAGGGATCTACCTTCACGTTCCGGGAACCAAATGAATCATGTGAGGAATGGGTCTTTTAATAAATATGATCTAGAGCTGCTATCTACCGGAAACGAGGTGAACCTCTCGGTATCTAAATCATCTAAATCATCACTTTCAAATTTTCAAATTCTACATCACCTTTGTCAAATGCCACATAACAAATCTGATGTCTTTTACGGAAGACCAACAATTTATCAGGTAATAACTCCCTAGACATCTGGAAAATATTTCTCATATTTGGATGAAGAGAAATTGCCTCCCTAGAGTTCAGAAATCGTGTTCCGGCGTGCTATTAGCGCAAAATTGATGTATCGTTTGGCACGTCGAAGTTAGTTATTGCCAGATAGCCGAGGTCCATTCATTCGCTAGAGGTGAATATTTTTTGAGTGCGATTTGACAATAAATTCTCTATTCGACAGACGAGTGATATTTCAATCGATTCGCGAATGGCGCAGTGACAAAATCACTAGCGTCATCGTCTGCTGGTGTCGAGTGTTCATGTATTACATTCTCATTTTTTAGTATTCATTGAAGGTTTGCTTTTTGGGTGTACATCTCTCGCATGTGGCAAGCATGCCAGATACACGAGAAGCTGAGTAGAACGCAAACTCGCCTTCCCGACCACGTGCTCTCCCCTAAGCGTCGCTGCTATATGTCATTCCGGCTGTTATGATAATCGGCGCGCTTATGAATGTAAACTCACCTGCTATAGCCATCCAGGGGTAAAAGGTATGGTTGGCGGCGGGTTGCTGATGGAGTTGTGTTGCCACCGGTTGACTCGCGGACGAGTTGAGGCTGCAGGTGTTCCAGGAGGATGTGAGGGATCTCGAGGATCCGTTGTTACCGGGACTCGAAGCCGGATCACCACCAACGAGGCCTCCGTAGCTTCCAACCCTCGTGCCTTCAGGGGTGCATGCGGAAGGACGGACAACCGAATTGGACTGACTGTTAGCAGCCGAGGTCGCTGACTGCCAAACGTCCTTGACCGCTGCGGCTGCCATAACCGCAGCATAACCATTCTGATGGGCAGCTGCCTGCTCCTGTTGTTTGCAGTCTTTTGATGCTGAAGAGGAATAGGATGAAGTTGTGTGACCGGTGGCTTCAGGTGTGGAGGAATAAAGTTTGCATGCTGTCGCAACACTGGCATCGTAAGGTGAGTCCTGAGGGGGCCTCGTGTTGGTACCGCTACCAGGATGAATCCCAAGGGATGAGGAGGTGTGATGATGATGTTGGCTTGATGCATAGGGTGACATCCCAAGTCCCAAAGGGAAACTCCTGTAGGCAGCTGCTGTTGCCGGATCGTGATGTTGACCCGCTGCCCCAGCCTGGTGATGATGGCTCCCGTAGAAGCCACCCGCACTCTGCTCGAAGTAAGAGTTCATTATTCCTGGTATCTTGGATCACTTGCACTGAAACACCGGCACTCTGAAAACAAGTGTTGGGTAGGATCGTGCGCTGCGCCGAGCACTCGGCTAGCCGGGCCTTGCTAGTCCGTGCCGGAGGCCAGCTCTATGAATAACTTGACCGCTTCACCGAATTCACCTGTTCCTGAAGTACGCAAAAGGTCAAACCGGCAATACCCGCAGGCTATGGAGCTGACGTCCAAGAATGGTAGCAGGTACCGGAGTGACGAGGGACGGCGAAGGTGCATTAAACCGTTTAAGAGGCCATAAAAGTCATCGGTGGGTTGGGACCAATGTCAAAGTCAATAGACCGATGGAGCGTAATTCAGAATGAGACTCATGGCGCGGGTTTATGGCCCTGTTATGTTATGGTTACGGCGGGCAGTTGGGAGGACTGACACTCGACTGGAGCGATGATCGTTAAACTGTTACGACGCAATAAACCGGGTAATAAGACGGGCTATAAAACTGCTTTGGGTCTCCCGCGCGACGTGGTGGCCGATCGGCACGCGACTCGACCTCCTTCAGGCACCTAGACACGACCCTGCTATTGGCAAGCGCCTATTTAGGGTCGTTTCGTTGGGTCTCCGTTCTGCACTGCACTTGCACTCGTGGAAATGTGAATCGCTTATGACTGGGCAGTACGGACGTACGAAAGGGATCGTAACGAACCACGGTATGCCAGTGCGGTGGTCCACGGCACACTACTGCTTTTCTCGCGCCCCGTGTACCGCCACTCTGTACGATCGTCCGCCTGTCCGTCCGTCCGTCTCTTGTTCTCTCGCTCTCTCCCACTCTGTCTTTCTCTTTCTCCTTCTCTCTTTCACCAGCACCCTCGCGTGCGTGTTCCCTCTCTTTTGACTCCCTCTCGCTCACTCTTCCTCCGAGATCCAACCAAGAGAACAACCACTATATTTCCCTCTTTGTCTCTCACGTACCTTACCCCTCTTCTACCGATAACCGTGCTCCCTCATTCTCTCTCCCTCTCCCCATTCGCTCCCTCCTTTTCTTTCTCTCTCTTACACACGCACACATAATATATTCCTCCCTCTCTCATCGTATCATTTCTGTCTCCCTTCCACATGCACCCTTCCTACTGTTTTTCTCGCTCTCGATTGTCATTCCCTCTCTTTCTCTTTCAGCGCCCCCTGTAGTGCGCTCTAGTAACTCAACGACGTGCCGCTGGATTAAATTCGTGCCCGTACACCGTGCCGTGAGCAGATAAGACGGTGGGGAGACGGAAAGAAGGACAGAGTTAGAGAAAGGGGGAAGAAAGCAAAACTCCAGAGAGAGACAACAATCGGATACCTAATGTGAGAGAGCGAAAAAGGGGATGAGGGAACGCGCTTGGAAGAAGGGAGATCGCGAAGCGTCGTCGGGGAAGATACGGGAGGTGTCAAGGGGGAGGTTATGCTTAAGGACCAATCAGAATTGAATTCGTCATGAGTACCGCGCCGCCACGCTCGAGTATTCCTACGCGAGGTGAAAGTAGTTCCACGGTAGAACGACGCCCATAGTCTGGGAAGCCCCGCCCCACCTGGCTCCCACTACCAACAAAGCGCGAGGAACCGCGGTATGCCACGCGTGTCACGACGTGGTGCCCGCTTCGGATACGAGCACCGCCACCTCTGAGTTCCACTGAGAACTAACCTCGCAGACCCATTTGGACGTTCAAACGACCAACATCGCCGGTACCATCTCGCCGACGTGATGCCATTAGCGGATTATATCGTCATCGTCATCGACGTCTTGACGACCCTTTGGTAGGGGAAAGTTCCTGGTAAGGAGCATAAATGTTCAACATGAATGAAAAGAGGATCGAACGCAAAAATAATCGCGGAGATAACCGGTCGCGATCTCGCGTCCGCTGGCAATGTTATCGTAAACGGTTTTACGAGCCCTTTCGAGCTTTACGGTCCAATTAGACGGTCATACAATTAAAACGTCGTAAAAGTGAGCCAACGGCCGCTACTAGCACACGCCGCTGTATCGGAGTGTTTATTGGGATGTAAATGTCGTTGGATTATCGCCCCCGCGGTTCGCACCTCGTAAATTATTCTATAACGAGCCGAGTAATGCCCGTCATAAGCTGCTCCCGACCGGTCGGCCATTTGCCCGCTCTCCCGTTCACCATTATGAATGTTTAGCGAATATTATCCACCTGCTTTAACGCCCTGAAGCCTGGAGTGCCTGGACAATAAGAAACGACCCTTCCGGTTACCTCTTCCCAGCGCCGAGCCGATTCACTTTTGGGACATTCAACTTTACATATTTCTTCGGAACTTGTTTCATTACGATTTAATTTTTAAGAGTTCAGACAATTGTAGGGCTTTTTACACACAGTATAGAAAGTAAGTCTTAAAATTTTTACACCCTAAATTCAGAAAATGTATAAAGCACAAGTTTGTCCTTGTCTAAAACTGATGATCTTAGTTTTATCAAGTCAGATTTTCTTTTTACGATGCAGAAAAAGACTGCAGGTGATTTTATGTAGATTGTAAATCCTGAATTTGTTCTAAAGTTTATACTTGCGTTAAAAACAACTGTTCCGTTGCTGCAGCTTTAATCATATTTTTCGAAGAACATCTTCAATATACTTCAATAGGATAATAATTATTATCCTAAAAAGGTTTTGAAGATGTTCTTTAGCAATTGTTTTATTATATACTTCAAATAGTCTTTACCGAGTTGTCATTCTCATGTCTTCAGTTGTAACTTCCCTGTATAGAAATTTGTCAGGGCATTCCCTAATATTGTAAATAACTGACCAGTTTTTGTCGCAGAAACTTACTGATCAGTACTCTTGTATAGCTTGTCAAGTTCACCTTCTTTTTTCCCGACCAGAACAACTGTCTAGTTTTGAAAATGGCACTGCCTAAGAGCCCTTTCCAAATAATTTTATATAGTTTGTCGTGGCGCTATAATCGTTCCATCAGTGCCCTAACCTAACAGTTTCATCAGTTTGTTTGATCGGTGTTTGCCAAAAAGTGTTTAAATAATTATTCGAAATTCGAAGAAATGATCATAATTGTATACCTCTTCATACTTAATATTTAAGAAGGAATCACATTTATTTGCAGTGAATAAATGTGTAAGTCAAATATGGTAAATTACAAGAAATATTCAGCATTTTTAATTTCATGTTAATCATAGATATATGGGTTATAACAATATCGATTGCACATCCTGTTTTTCGAATAAATTTGAAATAAATATCTTCAATTGTTTGTATTTTATAATGCATCATTTCTGTATCACCATAAATTATTAAAAGAATTAAATTCTGAAAAATATATGTTTGTAGTACATTTTTCAAACATAAACTCTTCATGTTTAATCTAAAATAATATTTGTTTGCGATTGGAAATCATCTTTTACATACAAGAATCATTTGGGTACTAATTAATATAAAGTTTTTAATGAAATAAATGTTTATTATTAGTTCCAGTTTAAAAATGGATGGTTTTCACCAAGCAAGGAACAAAATTGCTGAAGCGATTGAAGAGATAAGAACTGAATAGACATTGAAGAGTTATAATATTACATCTTATATGTTTAAGGTTTAGTTTTATTGAAGGGTACCCACTTTCGTTTATTTTTGTTTCGAGAGCTATGATTTTAGTTGGTTCTCTTGTTATTCTTTAGTTTATATACTTCGGCATTACATCATTTAAGAAATTAAATTTCTTATTAATTTGAAATTAATTAGTAATGAAATTCGTCATTAATTTGACGAATCTAATACATTTTATAACTAAAAACATTGCCAGCGTAACAAACCACGTCAGTAGCTTTAAAGTTCATCTTTAAAGTGCCTTGAAAGTGATTAGCGCAACTGGGCAGTGCCTTCCTACTTTCCACGACAAATTTCTACACAGGATTATGATTAATTATATAGCAACAGTTGGTGTCAAATTTCAGGGTGTCTACTCAAATGCTGAAAAAAAATTCTCAGGCTTGTACAGGTTTTTTCCAGGTATCTTCAGATTCTTTCAGGTTTAATTTTTCTTATTATGGAGTCAATTAAGTATCACATTTTTAAGCATTTATGACGCTACACCCTGCAAAACATTACATAATACTTTAGTAACCTCATTTATCCACTTGTAAATGGTTACAGTGTATTTACTTAAAATTAATTTTAAAAAATATATTACGAATGATAAAACACTGAAGTTACAAATGTATTTGAAAAGAAATAACATTTATTAAAAACGTTATACTCTAAGAGTACTCACTACGTTCTTTTACAAAATCTGTATATAATAGATTTAGATTTTAGACAGTTAAGTCTTTGCATACAATTGTATGCATTTATGTATATTGATATAAAATGCACTAGTTTTCTTTATTTATTTTCTAAGAAAGTATTTTATTTAATCCAAAAAATCTTTTTATTTACTAAAATGCTACTCAAAAAGAATGCAAAAAAAATTTTTTACAACAAAATATTAATTTGTTAATAATTTTTAAGCAGCATGAAAAATAACACTAAAAAAGGTTGATGTAGTTGGCGTTGATTTGAGCCCACTGGAACATCTGAAACAGAAATTTCCAAAAGATTCTTAATTTGTATGAGTACATATCGCTATCGCCGGTACCACGATTATGCCAAAATTTAAAATATAAGTCTCTTTTTTAATACAAAAACTTAGTAAAGAATGTAATTTTTTTGACATTTTTAGACAAATTGCCGCCATTTTTTTAATTTTTAAGAAAAATTATTTTCCGAGGTACCGGCGATAGCGATATTCATACAAATTAAGAATTTCTTGGAATTTTCTGTTTCAGATGTTCCAGTGGGCTCAAATCATTAACGCCAACGACATCAACTTTTTTTAGTGCTGTTTTTCGTGATGCTTTTGGCTCGAGACATGGTACTAAACCCTTCAGGACTGAAAATATGGATATAAATATCTAAATCGTTATATAGTTTTGTATTACAAAGTAAAAAAATTAAGCGTGTATAAAAAAAATTCCCTGACTTTAAACAAAATTTCCTGACATTTCCAGGGTTTTCCAGGTAGGATAATTCCAGGGTTTCCAGGTGAGTAGACGTAGGCTTCCTGAACTTTGTAGGATAAAATGATAAATCCAGGATTTACCATCTATATTAAACCACAAACAAATTCTTAAAGAAAATCTACAAAATCTGATCAGGGTAATTATTTTAGGTCAGTTTGTCACAAAAGGATTGTCGATGGAAAGTAAGGGGACTTGTTTCATTAGGATTTGATTCTTGACAATTGTTCGGATTTTTTCAGAATGGGATTCATGTGGTTTTATACAGAATATAGATATAGTAGTAAGTTCTGAATACGTCCTAAAGTTTGCTGGCAGGTGATTCAAACGTCGTTGCCATCATTAATCAAACGAGATAACTGTTGAAAAATTTTTTAAAGAAAACCTTCAAAACAATTCATAAAACTGCAAATTCCCTGCTATTTAATTCATATTACTAATTTATAGTTTATAAACTATAAACTGACCTCTCATTCATACAAAAAGACAACTCTATTGTCATGAAGTCATGAAACCTCATAAATTAAACTTTCAATTGCTTCAACAGCTTCCGACCTCTTATCTCTTAACAATTTTCCCTTTTTCCAGATTGTATCGTACAATGTGAGGAAATGAGAAGACGAGTGCCAGTAAAGTACAATAGCGTCGTAAAAAATGTGGAAACGCACTTGAGTGCGGATCAACCGGTCCACCGATGAAGAGTCTCCAGTCATTGTACGCTTTTGTGGGACTCCGACAGGTGGCAGCCCGTTTGCTTGGAAATCATGACGGCAGTAAACTCGAGTTTTATGACCACTTGAACAGAATCGTAAAAGTCAGGGCCTTTAAGCTTATAGCGTGGTAAGGCGCGTGTCGGATATGGCGAAGGCGTGAGAAGCCTCCATAGCGGGGGTTAGAGTTAGACGAGTAGCCAAAATGGGCCTAATGCCCCTTTAAAAGCGCCATCGAAGATAACCCACCAGCAGCCACAGGGTTTATTTAATACCAGGGCCATTCTCGTAAAGACGGTCTCTGAAGAGCCGCTGAGGACTTACTTCGCACACTGACGTCTTCATGCCCACTAAGAATTCGCAAAGTATACTTATATTAAGATACCTACAGCATGCCTGCAGCAACATTTCATGAAAGTGAAACTGGTTCACACACCTTATCGCGTTTCCAACCATCCCCAATCATTATGATTTTTACATTTTAAATTAATTAAGGACTCTGTCGAAATTAGCATATCATGACTCATGAAGTATTTATTTAGGAATATAATTATAATGATATGAATATGAGAATATAAAAATTATACTCCAAGCAGCTTCGGATCTACAATTGGGATTAATTATAATCAGAGTAAAAATAACATTCTTGCTCTCTCTGACCTCTTCGATAAGTTAATAAATAAAAAATCAATGTTTTAATTCCAATGAACATCAAACGATTAGGGCAGTATCAACAGTTTTTTAAGAAGCCTGCTCGCTAATGAGCAGGCTTTCAATTAACGATTTCAATTAACCAATATTAGTATCTCCTTCGACAAAGAAATTAAAATCAATAACAAGTAAGATTTATAGGTCATGAACGAAAACATTCCGATTATTATATCAACTTTTATTAATATCGTTGCTCTCTCGTGAACATAGAAGCGATGGAGAATAAATTTTAATGACTTTCTCGGTGATCGTAGGATTTATTGAGTTTACTTAAAAACAAGAGACGATACGCATACAAAAGTTTGCAACTTTTCGATGCATTTGCTACAGCGTATGGGGGCATTTGCTTTAACAGCGATGCGATCGCTCAATATGTACCTCATAAAAGTTAATGTTCTGTGTATAGGAAACAATCGGCTGAAGTCTGACTCTGAGAATTGAATGGCTTCTCGATTTCGAAAAAGTTCGCGACATTGTTGGTGGAGGTGAGTCACTTCCTGGTTGAGAAATTTCAAGATGTGATGAAGAAACAACTTTTGACATTTTGTATCAACCAAATGTATTCAATAAATGGTTCTAATGAACTGTTCCTAATGCTTAAAATTGTTTTGATTAAATAAAAGTTCTTTCAAATATTGTTCTCTCTATTTGAGGAAACTTTCATCTAACCGATTCACTACAGCGACCCTCAAGGGAAAGTTTGTGCGAAAATTTTTAAAACCTCTCATGAAAATGAAACGAGACTCGGAAGACGTGTCTCCAATATCAAGGTTTACACAGGACTTAAC
This sequence comes from Euceroptres primus, assembly GCA_037177015.1. NCBI lineage: Eukaryota > Metazoa > Arthropoda > Insecta > Hymenoptera > Figitidae > Euceroptres > Euceroptres primus. The sequence goes on along the minus strand of JBAGKK010000501.1, from coordinate 1,403,597 downwards.
GGTGTTATCTGCTCAAAAGGATAAAAGTCGAAAGGCACCTATTCCTCTGGAATATTTGCAGGTACTCTGCAATGGGAAGGACGATCGAACTTAAGCCGGGATGGATGATGAACGTCCCCCTTGGGGATTTCAAATAAAACTAAAGTGAAGAGGATGAGGAGTCTTTTACGGGGAAGGGGGGAAGAATTAGGGGGCGTAGCTATAGCAACGAGAAGGCGAACACGAAAGTAAAGGGGCCATTGCACTCAACGCGGGCAAATCTGCACTCTTGCTAAACCAGCATCCATTCTTCATCGCTCGATGGTTTTGGCTTGGATGGACCGCTGGTTCAACGCAAGCCATGGTCTTTGGGCCCCATGGGCATTGGCCAAAAATCCGAAGAGGATACAAGTTTATAAGATATTAAATTTTCGATGTATGCTTATTCCAATTTTAAACCACAGAAATATCTTGCACTTTGAATTTTTTAAATAGGAATTTCAGCTATTGTTATTGAAGAGAAATTAATGGACATCTATATGTATATAATATAATGTAATATAATATATCGTATATAATATAATATAGTATAATGTATATAATACAATATATTATAATATAATATAATAAGAGATATTACAGAATTCAGAGATATAAAAAGCGAGATTGAATTCTAATGAAGAGGTTTAACCAAATTCGCAAAGGGATATTTCTAAATCGTTTGTGATTAAGGTAATAAAATCAACGACCTCCGACCTGGTTTATGTGTAAAAATGAATTCGTTTCATAGAAAAAATGGAATGAAAGAGTTGTAAGACTTGAAGGTAAAAATATTTAAAAGATTTGGTTATGTATCATGATATCTCAAATATATTTCATTTTTATCTATGTAAACAAATAAGTTAGCTTATACCGTATAAGAACCAAATTCTGAAATAATATATTAGGTATTTTTCAAATCTTCTTGGTGATCTCTACAGTGGCTTTTACAATTCATGAAGTCTTATAGCTTCTTTAATCTTACGTTTCTATTATCGTTTCTATTATTCAATTTGAATGAATAAATAATTTTTGTATGACTAAGAACCATCCTTTTTTGAAGTTTTTTATTTCGTGAACAGAGTAACAAAGTCTGTAGCTTACTCTTTAAAGTTTAAATGTGAATCAGTCAAAATTTTCACTGATTTCATTTAATGACCCATTTCTAGCTAATTCATCAGTGAATTTTGACTGAATTTCAGTCACCTTTCGTTCCGTTTCGTTACAGGCAGTTAATCGAAATAATTTCGATTCAATTATTAATATAACATTAGGTATCATCTAATTTTGTCCAAATCTTGAGAAAGTAAACCGCAGTTAAGTAAGAAATAATTTTTTTCTATGAGTAACGAAATGGAACGAAAGTTTCATTCGGATCTCTGGTTAAAATTCATTGACGAATTATTACTCGAGTAAAAAAAAGTCCCAATTATCCCACCACAAGTACGACAAATGTATCGGGTATGAGACAAATCAATACTAAAGCCTCAATTGCCGGTAAAATATTTTATAAGTACCTAAAAAGATTCTACTTAATGGGACTAAAGTACCAGAAAAATTTGTTATCTAAAAAAAGTTTTACTTAGTGGGCCAAAAGTACCAGCAAAGTTCCACTTCATTTTTTCTTCGAAATTTTCAAGGGCTCATGGAATTATGTCCTAAAAATGACCAGCTGAAATGGAACTGAAATACCAGAAAGTATCATTTAATTTTTTTCTCGAAATTTTCACAAGAGCTAATGGGATTTATGTTGGGACAAAAGTACCAGAAAAGTCCCACTTCATTTTTCTTTGAAATTTTCCAAGTGCTTGTGGGATTTTTGTCCCAAAAAAGTTCAGCTGAAATTGAACTAAAGTACAAAAAAAAAAGGTACAATTTCATCTTTTTCTCGAAATTTTTACAAGGGCTTGTGGGATTTATGTCGCAACATAAATCTCATGAGGACTTGTGAAAATTTTGGAAAAAAATCAAGTTGGTTTTCTGGTATTTTAATTCCATTGCAGCTGGACTTTTTTGAAACATAAATCCCAAACACTTGCGAAAGTTTCGAAGAAAACATGAAATGGAACTTTTCTGGTACTTTTGTCCCAACACAAATCCCATGTGGACTTGTTAAAATTTCGGAAAAAAATCAAATTGGTTTTCTAGTACTTTAGTTCCATTTCAGCTGGACTTTTTTGAGACATAAATCTCAAGCACTTGTGAAAGTTTCGAAGAAAACATGAAATGGGACTTTTCTGGTACTTTTGTCCCAACATAAATCCCATCAGCACTTGTGAAAATATCGTGGAAAAAATCAAGTAGGACTTTTCTGATACTTTAATTTCATTTTTGCTGAACATTTTTGGGACATAAATCCCACAAGCACATGTGAAAATTTCGAAGAAAAAATGAAATGGGACTTTTTTAGAATTTTTATTCTAAAAATGTCCAATGGCAGCAGGTCGCAGGTGGAACTTTTTTGGAACTTTAGTTCCATTTCTGCTGTACTTTTTGGTGGCATAAATCCCACAAGCACTTGTGAAAAATATTTAAACAGACATTAAGCTCCAGACTTTGGTACTGCTTAGAAAATTCATTTTTCGATTAAGAACGGTTCTTAGTCGTCCAAAAAGAAAAGAAAATTTTGAAGAAAAAATGAAATGGGACTTTTCTGAAACTTTTGTCCCAAAAAAATCCTAAGGCAGCAGGTCGTAAGTTGAACTTTTTGGGTACTTTATTTCCATTTCCACTGGACTTTGGGGACATAAATCCCACAAGCACTTGTGAAAGAAGAAAAAATGAAATGGGACTTTTTCTGGAATTTTTTTCATAACTTAAATCTCATGAGCACTTGTGAAAATTTCGAGAATAAATGAAATAGGAGTTTTCTGGTACTTTAGTCCCATTGTGTAGAAATTTTTTGGGGCTTGCAAAATATTTTACCTGCAATTAGGAATTTAGGACTGATTTGTCTCATACCCAGTACTTTTGTGGTACTTTTGTGGTGGGATCCCAATGAAATCCCACTGCGACATTTTTTTTTACGCGGGTATAGCTAGAAATGAGTCACTGAATGAAGTCAGTGAAAATTTTGATTGATTCAGATTTAGAGAGTTATGTCTTTGTTTTTTATATTTATAAAAGGTAGCAGGAATTTACATTTCTCGCCGACCATTTTTTGCAATGAAAAATTTTTACAAAAATCTAATATAGAAAATGGTTAACAGGAAATTTGCATTTTGTGGGCAAACCATTTTTTGTAAAATAATAAAAAATTTGCATTTTGTGGACAAACCCTTTTTTGTAAAACTTTTTCATCTCACAAACTGATTGGTACAAGAAATATAATTCTAGATATGTTTTATATTAACAAACAAATAATTATTCTGTAGCTCATTTCGTATTCTGTAAGAATGTATTTTGGTAATTTATCTATTGTATATATTCATAGAAGCTATTCTTGATAGCATAATGCTTTACATTCTTTACGACAATAATTGAATTCTTCTGCGTAAAAGTACTTTAAAAAAATAAAAAATACACCTAGCATATGAAAATGCGTCAAATTTGTGCTTAGACTCAAAGTAAACTTATTTTCAAATCAAAAAAATTGCTTTTTAACCTCTTTTTCTTGATTCGATGTGAAAATTTGTTTATATTAAAAAAACATTTTTTTGATCAGAAAAAAATTTGTTTGATTCAAACAAAAATTTTTTTGTATTTAAATAATATTTATTTAAATCAAACAAATGTTTTTGACCCCATGCAATGCAATTATATTTTTTATTTTCAAAAATTTTGTTTGAATGTAGAAAAATTTTTTCTAATGAGTGTAGAGAACTACTACATGCATAAATATTTTGCTCTATATTGTGCTCTGCGTCAAAAAAATTCTTTGTACGACTTGTACCCGTATACTATGAATCAAGTGTTCTGTTTGGTTATGAGAGGAGCCATCTAGTCAATCCTAATTAAAATGACAAGGTTCATATGTGCAATGAACAGGAAAAACTAGTCGCTTCATAATAAAATTTATCACTAAACTAAACGATTCTATGCGCGGAAAAAAAGAGCCAAAAAGTTTAGATGTTAGAAAATTCTTTACTTCTGCATCAAACTTTTAATTTTTAATAATAAATTCACTTCAATGCACTGATTATTCAAAATTCTCTTCAATATTAGTAATTAAAAATTTAAGTAAATGCTCAAGATTTAAAGTTTAGACCCAGACATCCCAGTGACATTATTTTTTTCTTCCCTTTTTTTATCTACTCTCTTATTTAAGAACCACCTTTCATCGAGCAGTGTTTGTATATAATTGTTTCTTGTACTTCCATTTTCTTTATAGAGGGCCAATTAGCCCTATAGAAATTTGTTTGAAATGAATACAAATACATTATTATTTTTCAGAATTTCCAAAGCTAAGTAATTTATAAATATTTTTTAACAATTTAAAAGGCTGAAAATAGTCTTTAAATTGAAATTATCCTAAAAGCCTATAATAGGTACTTGAAATACAAATTCTAAACAGGAGGTATTATGGGCACAAAGAAACAGGTTTCGGGAAAACATATTTAATTACATTTTCAAAAAATGCTATCTTATTATTGATGATATTGTTAACAAATGATTTTTGTATGTATCAAATTTTTTTTGCAAAGTAATCTTTTTCTTTTTAAACAATACCATCAATAATAATATTAAAGTTCTTAAAAGTATAATTAATTCTGTTTCCCAGAGACCTGTCTTTTCGTGTCCATAATACATACCTTAAAAAATGTGTTTTCAAATCTATGAGAAAAGCCAATAAGCGGATAATAATATTAATATTATTAATATAAAATTCAAAATATAGTATTTTAAATTTTAAAGTATAAATTATCAAGAGGCGCATGAAAAATGTCTTACAGATTTTCGAAATTATTTCAAAGTTTTTAAAATGATTTAATTTCACTAAAGAGATAATAATATTAATATTATTAATATTTTTCAACACAAAATATTGAAGTTTTATTTTTAAAGTCCAAAAGATAGTACTTTAAAGGCACATGAAAAATATGTTAATGCTTTTTGAAATGACTTCAAAGTTTTTAAAATGATATTAATATGATTATCCCTATAGTAAAACCAAATCATTTTAGAATTTTTTAAGTATTTCAAAAAGTTTTAACACATATTTCATGCGTCTTTTCATAATTTATATTTAAAATTTTAAAGTACTATATTTTGAATTTTAAAAATAAAACTTTAAAATTTTGTTTTAATCAACTGGATTTATCATATTTTGTCTTACTCTTCAAGTAATCTCTCTCAAAATTCTTGAATTTTAAAATACTAACGCAATTTCACATTTTTATTGATCTCAGCGCAGGGGAAATGTCCTGCGGCTAGTCCTTGAAGCTGAATTGTAGAAACCTATCCTCTTTGCCATCTGGTGGTCCGCATTCGCATCTTCTGTCCGCTTCGGGTTGCAGTTTTCTGCAGCCTTCACGGTCGATATTTTCAGCCCCGAAATTGAAAAAAGCATCGAATTCAAAAATTTCACAACAGAAACGAGAAAGCTTGAAATTCGCGTGACCGATTGGCGTAGAGGTCGAGAATTGGCGGACGGTCGATGTCGGCAATTCATGGTTCAGCTGCACTCGTAAATCGAGCGGCGTTGGATGCGCATTCATATAACGTGGCTAATATTAACGAGCACGTATCTGCATGTAGTAAGTCCTCCTCTCCTCGGCGGGATAACTTGCATAAAACGATCTTCCCGGTGAGAGCACTTGCGAGGACAGCTCGTACGTAAACGTAATTGGCGGCCAATTTATTTAAACGCGAGTTTAAAACTCGTTAGAGCCCAAGTTGCCTACCTTACCGGTTGGGAAACTTACACCGGCAAACCAGTCTCAGGCATTGAGGGGAGGTGCAATCTGCCCGATTGTTACGGGTATAAATGATAGCGATCTTGCGACGTTTCGCCTCGTTAAAAATCGCGCACGCTACAAAAATTGAATTAAAAAACACACAGCTCGAATATTGTGAGTTAAAAATGAATTTGAAGATCATCACGGAAATTGTTTAATTTGCAATGTGGAAAAAAAATTGATAAGTTAGCAGAAGTCATCCGGTAAAATAGAGACCACTTTCTGTAATATTTACAAAAACTTCAGGAGGCGTATGAATATACTCCAAAATTTACGTGTCATATCTTTCATTTAACTCAAAATTCGGCGAATTGCCATTCGCCATAATTTCTACTTATTCGAATGTTCATTTATCATGATTTTGATTTATCCGAATCGCCATATGCCATAATTTCTTATCCAAATTATCATTTGTCATAATTTTTATTTGTCCCAATTTTCGTTTCTCCTAATTTTCATTTATCCGAATTGCCATTTATCATAATTTTTATTTTTCCTTAATTTTCGTTTGTTCTAATTTTCATTTGTCCTAATTTTTGTTTTTCCTAATATTCATTTGTTCAAAAGTCACTTGTCATAATTTTTATTTATCCGAATCGTCATTTGTCATAATATTTATGTATCCGAATTGTTATTTGGCATAATTTCTATTTATCCGAATCGTCATTTGTCATAATCTTCATTTGTCCGATTTACCATGCGCCATAATTTCTTTGTAACCGAATTCTTATTTGTCCTAAATTTTATTTGCCCGAACAATAATGGCGCAAAATTCATATTCATCCAATCAGAATTGTAAATTTGAATTTCGCGCCATTATTGTTAGGGCGGATGTTCCTTCGAGCAAATGAAATTCAGGACAAATGAGAATTCGGTTTCAAAGAAATTATAGCACATGGTAAATCGGACAAATAAAGATTATGACAAATGACGATTCGGATAAATAAAAATTATGTCAAATGGCTGTTCGAACAAATGAATATTAGGACGAACGAAAATGAGGACAAATAAAAACTATGACAAATGACAATTCGGATAAATGAAAATTACAACAAATGAAAATTATGAAAAATAAAAATTATGACAAATGGCTATTAGGACAAATGAAAATTAGGATAAACGAAAATTACGACAGATAGCGACTTGGATAAATAAAAATGATAAAAAATGGCTATTTGAACAAATGCAAATGAGGACAAGTGAGAATTAGGTCAAATAAAAATTACGACAAATGACAATTCGGATAAATGAAAATTATAGCAAACGAAAATTAGGACATATAAAAATGATGAAAAATGGTTATTTGGATACATAAAAATTATGATAAATGACGATTCGGATAATTTAAAATGATAACAAAAGTCTATACGGACAAATGAAAATTAGGACAAACGAAAATTAGGGCCAATTAAAATTAGGATTAAGGGCTAATCGAGTAAATGAAAATTAGGATAATTAAAAATTATGACAAATGATAATTCGGATAAAGAGAAATTATGACATATGGCGATTCGGATAAATCAAAGTTATAATAAATGAACATGAATGTTTGAATGAATAGAATGTTCGAATATGAATGTTCGAATGAATTATATTTGAATGAATAGAAATTATCGCGAATGGCTATTCAAATAAATAAAAATTATGGCAAATGATTATTCGTTAACATAAATTTTGGTCAAATGAAAATTATGACAAGTGAATTTTGGTATATATTCCTGCACCTCAAACATTAGTAGTAACAATAATGCATGATTTGTACAATTGCAAATAAAAACATGCAAAATTTATAGAAATGTCTGTCAAAAAATACAGGTTACTCTGTAAAATTTACAGACCATCCATTATTATTACTGAAATTTCTGTAAATATTACAGAAAAATAAAAAATCTGCTATCCTCATTCGTCAATTATTTATTTTATCGAGTTGCTTGAGAATCTTTTCTTTTGGTTTATTAATAGTACAGATGAAACATCAATTATATAAAAACTAATATTATCCAATGAAAACAAAATGGACATGATGGAAATAATTCAATTCTGTTTTCTGGTTTACCTTGCAATTTAACGTTCATCATCGTTGGCACAAAGGACTCATTCTGTTTGGAAACTGACTCATTGCGAAATCGTGCGACCATGAACATAAGAGAAAACGCATGTTTGAGTAAATTTATTATATGAAATGGTTTCAGATGTAATTTTATCTTTGCGTTCTCGATAAATCTTGTTTTCTGCACGTTGGAGACTGTAGTAAGGAAAGAGTCATTTCCGACGTAGGTGATTTTATATGTACGTGAATTTGAAAGTTTTCAAATTCTTGAAAATTTGAGAATAGTAGTAAAATACTGATTTGCATTTAAATTTAATTTAAAAGTCAGTAATTCGTAGTAATTTCCTATAAGTCGGAAATTTGCAGTAAATTACTAGCTATTTTATTTATATTTTAATTTACAATAAGTGATTGCTGGCGTGGCTCAAGTTTATTGCTTACAATTTAGACGAATGTCTGTTAAGTTTATAAACATTGATTTTTAATAGAGATGTGCAGTTCGTCAGTTCGAATCTTTAATGCAAATTGGTACCTTTTCGGCCAATTTTAGAATATTGAATTTTTCGAAATTGAGTTTAATTCAACAAGAAATTAAAGCTTCTAAGCTCTCTTCGAATGTAAGAGTTCTCGAAATCGAAACTATTCAGTTGGTTTTGAAATTAAATCCATCTGAAATACAATTCGAACTTTTCAAATTCGAACTGTATTTCAGACGGATTTAATTTCAAAACCAATTGAATCGAACATTCGAATCGACGAATTTTTTAAATTCGAACTGTAATTCAGATAGATTTAATTTCAAAACCAACTGAATAGTTTCGATTTCGAGAAATCTTGCATTCGAAGAGAGCTTAGAAGCTTCAATTTGTTCTTGAATTAAACTCAATTTCAAAAAATTCAATGTTTCAAACGTGACCGAAAAAGTACCAATTTGTATTGAAAATTCGAACTGACGAACTGGAGCTGCACACTAAGGCGGACTAAAAATGCTCAAATTGATCGGATCTTTTGAGCCCAGTGAAAAATAGTTGTGGTTTGACTGACATCAGAAAAAGGGGCAAAAAAATTTTCTTCTGATCGGATTTTTGACTTGCAAATTCGAAATTTTGAACATTTTTAAAATTTTCCCTATGACAGGGGTAAATTATAGCGAATTTTTTGTACATGTAGTTTTCGATGATAAATAATAATATAAAATCCAAAATAAAAAAAAATTTTCTAGGTTAGAATGTTTTGAAAATGTCAAATCGACTGCTCCTATTTGAAACAACGTAACTCGTTTTTGCGCATTGGTAGACGGGCGTCTGTCCCGCTTGCAGAGCCTGACTTACGTGCGTCTGACAATGCGTAAAAATGAGTTGCGTTGTTTCAAATAGGAGCAGTCGAAATATGTTTTTTGAAGAATGAAAAAAAAAAATTATTTTAAAGAAGTTGAACATGTCGAGCCGGAAATCCCTTTAGTTTGAATCAGAGAAGTGTGCCATATTTTTTGTTTCATGAAAAAAATTTTGTTCATATTTTGTTTCGCCTTTGAAAATCGGAAAATTTTTCAAAATTGCCATTTCTAAGAATAAAAAATATGAAATTTTTTTTTATGAAATTAAAAATAAAATTAATTTTAAATTGAACCAAACGTTTCGGCGTACAATGGTGGCCCTCTCATCAGTGGTTAATATTTATTCTGGAAAAAATATTTACAAAAGATTTTTTTTATCTGGGACGCAGTGTACGAGTGTAGTTTAAATAAGGAAATTATTTCAAATTTGGTTTAGTACAGTCTTAAATATCTTTGGTAATATTTGCACAAAACTAAAAATGTGCGTTGTCCTTACAATAATTGGACAAAATAATAAAATTTGTATTATAATATAAGGGTATATTCCAATTATTGTAATAATAACACACATTTTTAGATTATATTACAAATTTTATTATTTTGTCCAATTGTTGTAAGGACAACACACATTTTTAGTTTTGTGCAAACATTACCAAAGATATTTAAGACTGTGCTAAACCAAATTTGAAATAATTTCTTATTTAAATTACATTCGTACACTGCGTCCTTGATAAAAAATCTTCTGTAAATGTTTTTTCCAAAATAAACATTAACCACTGATGAGGGCTACCATTGTGCGCCGAAACGTTTTGTTCGATTAAAAATTAATTGAATTATTTATTCTGACCCTAAAGCCAAAATTAACATGCAATATTATAAACGATTATTTGGATTTTAGATTATTATTCATCATCGACAACTGCATGTACTAAAAATTCGCCATATAACTATCCCTCCTATAGGAAAAATTTGAAAAATGTCCAAAATTTTGAAATTTCAACTCAAAAGTCTGAAAATAAGAAATTTTTTAAAAAATTTTTTGCTCCTTCTTTCTGATGCCAACCCAAAATTTTTTTCACTTAGGCTCAAAAGATGCGATCAATTTGTTCATTTTCACTTCGCCCTACTTCACATCTCTAATTTTTAAGTATTTTTCAGTAGAAAAAGAATTCAAGATGAATGTATTCCTAAAGTATTAAAATTTTGAACATCATTTGACAAAAATATATAATGAAACCTGATCGCCTTCAAAAGGGAAAGTTTTCTAATTCAAGTAATAATTTTTAGAAATATTTTTAGAAAATTATATAAAAATTATAGAGAAATATACAGAAAATATTTTTAGAAATTTAAATAATTTTTAGAAGTATTCAAATTTGAATCCTTTAGATCATCAAATGATTTCTACTGAATTATTTAAATCATGATTTAAATTTAAATTCAAGTAGTAACATCAAGAATATTATGTACATGAATTTAAAGTTTGAAATTGTGAAGCTTTATAGGAAATATGAATTAGCATTTAAGAAAAGTAGCTTGTTGAAAATTGAAATATTGTTTATTATATTTACATTCTCTGGATTAAGTGAAAAATCCTTTGTCTTGAGAACAGAGAGAGGTGTGGAGAATAAAATGAAAAGTACAGATTCCTCGATAAGAATCGAATAATATTGAGTACTTGTCGATGCTGGAAACGGGAGGAGAGAATGACGAGTTGAGGATAATAATGGGTGGTTACGAAGAGGTGAATGAATGAGTGGCAGGTTACGTGTAAACAAACAAGTATCAATGCATCTAAATTGAAACATAAAACGAAATGAATGAGCCCATAAATACTTAGACTTAATGGTAGGGTGCGGGTAAGCTATTGCTTGGCAATTGTTACTTATGCGGTTTGCGAACTGAATGAACACTCTGCCTTTGTGAAAATATAGTACCACAGAAAACAAATCTTACATTAAAAAGATCTATATCGAGCCATTTTCACCTCACTGAATCAATTCTTTAAAAGAGTGCTTATACTTCTCATCTTTAAGAAGACTTTCAACGAAATCAAAAAACCTTGTTTGTCAGTTTCTTAATTGAAAAAAATTCTCATCCTAGCAGGTCAATTTTTAAAGATCAATATCAAAATATTTCTCCCAAAATTAAATTAAAATTCAGAATTAAAGTAAAGTCCTACCTTATTATGAAATTTCTGCAATTTTTCTCCATCTCCATTCTCCGTGGAAATGTTTGCACATTTAAATTTGTAAATTAAACTATCAGTATCTGTGTAGGCATCGAAGTAGCCAGAAAATCTGAAATAAAAAATTAATTTAATTAATGACTGCTTGCAACATTTCTTCATAAGTATTTTAATTTCTTTGACATAAACTAAATTTACCATGTGATTTTTTTTCTTTAATTGTGGGTTATAAAGGAAAGACAAAAAGACCTTTTAATAAAGCTTATCGTAAATTTGTTATCTGAAAGAGTCAAATGTCGAAACTTTGTATAAATGCTGTCATTCGATCGACAGGTCCATCCTATAGAGGACAAAAAAAAAGACATGAAAGATTGATTCATTCACGGGTACAATGATTTTCTGTGTTATAAAAGTACACTGAGGTTCTTTGTGCTGATGTCAGCACGATTCAAAGACGATAGAGCGATTCTTTTTATACGGAATGCATCGGGCAATTAAGGAGGTCAGCGAAAATTGAATTTTTTATAAAATGAAGCAGGGAATGACTTATGAAAGTGATGTAAATAACCAGCATTATTCTCTAACCGAATGATAATTTTAAAAGGAGAAACTGTAGGAATTGAGGAAATTATTATTTACATAATTACCTAATCTGCTATTATTTTATCAAGAATATTTATCAATTGAAGTCTAACTGTAAAAGGGATATTGTTTCCTCATCCAGAAATGAACTATTATGAAAAGTTATAATTGCACAGAAAAAGGCTAATTTTGTTGCTTGTAGTTTTCTATAAATGTGATTTTTTTAAATTATCATATTAGATATAGCCAATTTCAGATTGTTCAAACTTTGTATTGTCATTATAAGAAAACAAAGATTCCCTTTTCAAGTGCTAAAACAATACTTTCGAGATAGTTTTCATTTTAGATAATTTTAACACCAGAATCCGAATAAAAATAACACTTTGTTTTTTCTTCTTGATTATGTTTACATTCCGGACTACTTTCGTCAGGCATCAAATGAATTTTCTCCAAAAATAGGTTTTGCATCAAGAAAGATGCAAAATGAAAATCAAGAGTATAATGTCTTTCATTAGGCAACACTCTAAGCGAATACACTTTACTGGTTGACGTCAATAAAGTTCTTGTTTTTTTTTTCTTATTTTTACTCTTCGATAAGTATGGATACAATTTTTCATGAATGGGTGATCTGAGAAAAATTATTTATAGTTCGCAGAAGTATGTAAAGACTTCTGCGTAATATAAATTCATAATATAAATACATATAGTAACTTTAGAAATAAAGAATCCTTTAATTCATAAATAAATAAATAAATAAATGTAAATGAAAATTAATTACTTCTATTTAATGAAATATTTAATTTAATTCTCTAAATCTGAATTAGTAAAAAGTGGGTCACTAAATCACTTTAGTGAAAATTTCTACTAATTACTAGTAGTTTTTGACTAAAGCTTTAGTGAAAAGTTTAAAACTACTAAAAAAATAGTGAAATATGATTAATAATTATTAAAAATTTTCACTAAAGTGAATTGGTGGTCCACTTTTCACTAATTCAGATTTAGAGAGAAAGCCGCAAATTTCCTGAAAGTTTTTATATTATTGCTCGATATTATGCTTATTACAGGAATCGCAGTCTTTACATTACGAACTAATAATAAAAAGAAACTTCTTTAAAAGAGAATGTGCTTTACGATTTCAAACTTAAACAATTGTAGATTGCAAGTTTCTGGTAGACTTTTAATACTTTAAAGATTTTATTATTTGATTCTTTAAAAACTTCTTTACAATTCTATTTGGTGCTATTTTATAGGAATTTTATAGTTATTCATTTTGCAAATTAAACAATTTTTTAAATAACAAAATTTAATAAAAACCTACCAAATAGAATTGTAAGGAATCTTTTAAAGAGAAAAAATGAATTATTGATAATTAAAATTGAATGAAAATTACAATTTTTACTTCTCTAAACAATATAAAAATCCAAATAACTGTTTTTAATAAAGAATTATGATCCAAACTATTTTTTTGGGATGTCGCTTCGGTTTCTCTTCTAAAATTCGCTATAATTAACAATGCGCTAAATTAAGATACAGATTTATTAATTTTTTGCTTCATTGTACGGAGAGAACATCCTTAAGTATATTACTCATTTACTCTCATTTGTACTCAACTGTTATAGCCATTAAATATGAAAGTTACAAACTGGAAAAATTAAATTATAATTAAACTTTTTTTTATTTACTTTTTTTCTGAAAATAGAGGACAATTTACAAAAAAAAAAAGGAAAGTACAGGACCAATTCCAAAATAGAGGAAAGAACAGAGGAAATAGAATAGAGGACCGGCTGTGATCCCTGTTATTAAGAAAATAACACCCTTAAATATTTTACAATGTAGGATACACCCCCATTTTGTGAGGTTTCCGGAGAAAATAATTGCGTTTTTTTGTTTTTCAAATTAGTTAATATTAACACGCGCCACAAGGGTCCCGAAAATCCCATGAGATTAATATGGGAAAATTTTTATTTTTAGAAAAATGAGATTCACGTTTTGGGGTTTAAGATTAACTTACGGGAGATTATCAGAATTTTTTGGAGAGTCTCCGAGTATTTTCGGCTAAACTACTTTGAGTTTTGACCCCACCCCCAACCCCCTTATGGAGCTCCAAAAACGCAACAAAAAAACTGAAATTGACAATTTTGCGTGAAATTGACACATATGAGCTTTGTTTTTCCACTTTTTAGTCACTCTTATTTTTATTCGACAAGTATTTAAGCATTTGTTAACTAATTTACAAATGTTTAAACAATTGCTATTTATTTCAATAATCCTTTTTCCCTACCAACTCACTGAAAGTAGGGGAAACCACCCAACAGTAGATAGGGAAAAAATCCATAGCGCTTCAGTGCGCCAGTTTTAGTGATGCCGTTCAAGACGAGGAATGTCAAGGAAAAAATCGAGGAAGGCAAGGAAAATCCGAGCAAGGCCTTGA
>JBAGKK010000501.1:1358725-1386665 GCA_037177015.1 Euceroptres primus | reverse complement strand
AATCTACGTATTTTCACGATTACAAATATGTAAAATTTTCCTTAAAATTCTGAAAATTTCAATAGTTAAATTATTTTGAACTTTTGATATTGAGTCGGTACTAAACCCAGTACCGTTTAAGTCCCGTTTAAGTACCGTTCTGCCGACAGGGGACAGCCTAGTACTTAATTCAAGCAGGCTTTCTTTCGAATTTTTATACTATTCTTGCAAAATTATTTAGAAAAACTTACCTTTTTGCTCACTATCTTTTATTATTTACAGAATTACACACAACACAAGTTTGTCCAACATCTTGAATTTAAATTTATGCGCTAATTAGGGAAATGAAAAACGCACATAATTTAAGAAAATGATCATTTCCCTAAATCGGGGATTTCAAACTAAAGAATATTTTAGGTATTAGTTTCACCTAATATAAAGACAATTTTGAGCTATTTTAGAAATTAGAGTACTTAAATTAGGTATTTCTTTGTTTACGTGGTTCAGGCACTGAATTTTTTCCTAATTCTGCGACAGATTTTTTTCCGTGTATGTAAGCTATCAAATATATATGTTTATTCATATTTTATATGTATTTGAATAAAAGAAATTTCATAAAATTAATCCTGTTATTCTATAATTATTAACATCGCGCGGTGTAAAAAGGTTGGTATCGTTGGAAAATCGACAGCCTTTCAGCCGTTTTTTCACTTCAAGAAATTAACCAAAATCATAGGAGAGGCAAGGTCTAAACTGTCTAAAGTTACGTAATTTTTCATATCGTTCATTTGTGGTTATTTACAGTGATTGCTGTTAGACAGTAGTGTATAGTATCATTGCATGCCCGAGTAAAGATATGCCATGCCATTAACAATGCAACGTCAGACAGAAGAAAATGTGAGTTAACATCTGACCTTATAGGTATGCTTTGTTTTACATTCATTTTGACGTTTAACTGGCAGGGCTTTGTGTGCATACGTGCAATGCTATGCAAATTTAATACCATTTTGTTCATTAGTTTAGGAATACAGTGTATCCCTCAGAATTTTGTATAATAAACAATAAACCAATAGTAATCCTAAATTTGAAATGCAAATTTAGGTGAAACCTGCTTCCTCAAAATGTATTCCAAATCTTTTGCCATTTTGTAATATTATTTATACATTCTCATCACAGCAGAATGTAATATTTCTTCTGTCGGTGTAATTTAAAAAATTGTTTCCTAAATTCTACATTCTCACTTTCTAAATCTGAAATCAGTGAAAATCCTTACTGATTTAATTTAGTGACCCACTTCTCACTGATTCAGATTTAGAGAGCATTCTCTTACTCGTAATTATCTTAGGGTAAGTGTACTTAATAAAAGAGACCCTTCCCTAAATCCAGACTTCTCAATAATCGCATAATATATACCTAACAGCTGAAGTTTTCGACAATCGCATTTATTTCACGCACGTAGAAAACTGTTAAATTAATGAGCATTTGCACTTTAAAACTACATTAAACTATGCATGAGCAACAGATACAATGATTTAATCCAACATCGGATTAAATAGTGATAAATTGGGATAAATCAAATCATTTTACAGCTCTTTTTAGAGTGAAAATTTGTTCAGGCCAGGCGTACCACACGATAATAAATTTCATTCGAACCCATAAATTTTATGCGCTTACAAATCATTTCACTTCCCGACGAAAACATTATTAATATTATTTTCATCTATAATATTATGTGTTTATAAACTGAATCATATCATTGTTAATATTGTGATCGTTACCATCACATTGCAATTGTGAATCGCGACGAAGCAGCCACAACTCCATCGAACAAGAGCATTCATTACTGGTGCACTAATAAATTTTATCTCGATTATGTGTTATTTTACGACAAGCGGGGAAGTTATAACGAGGGTCAGTGTTAAATTTCAACGATGAACAGAGAGGGTTGAAGAGAAAGGGATTTACTCATTGTATCGACTCGACTGGCGCCAAGTTTTCCCGCAGCACCTTTCCGTGTACCTTTATACCATGATAAATATCATTTGCGGAAAACAACCCTCAAGGGCAATCACGTACACGTCAAGCCACCTACGATGTGGTGATTGCTTCCTCTCTCAACTTGATCCTCAACACCGTCTAAAACTTTGAAATGAGCTTTACTATGTTGATTGATCCAATAGCAGATGGCTTTAAAGCCTAATAGTTCAAAGTTTGCCATTATAATTACTCGAATTAAATTTCCAATTATTGATTGATTAAAAATGATATTATGTTTTGTTTCCTGATATTATTTGAATGGGTATATTTTCTATTGACTTTGTCGAACTTCAAGCATAGAGCGAAAGCAGAATTTGCGGGATAGGTAATTGTTAACGTACTTTGTTTGACTGGAATAATAAACCATTTTCATCAAACTCCAACTCTAAATGAACCTGCATTGCTCACTTCTCTATACATTAAACATTTCAAAATTGTAAACAAACAAAATGAAAAATTGGTCATTGTTTTAGATAAATTTTCGCTGTTCTAGGCGACAAATTAAAATTCTCTCATTTTTAAGATTATTAATATCAACAATCGTGCAGAAAATTTCTCTGGGATATTTAACTTTTGTGATGTTACAATGTGAAGTCGTAAAATTTACTAAATTCTAGGAAAAATGCGTTCAGAGTGCATCTTAATCCTTTCGGGGATACATTTTTTGTATCTAAGTAAACAATTTTTTCTGCATCTAATGACTACTTTAGAATCTAAAAAAGCAAAAAGAATCAATATTGGAAAATCGAAAATTTTCGACCTTTTCAAATTTTTTTCTCAAAAACTGAAAATAATTTTGTTTCTGAAAACCAGCATACAGAATCGCAAATTTACTGAACTAGTAAGAACATATTTTTCCAATCTGATAATGCCACAAATACACTCGAATCCCGGTTTAATATATCCCGGTTTACGATGTTCCTAGAATTTCGTTCGGAGGCACTCCGTATTTCCGATTACGGTCTTCGAGTAGTAATCAAGCAGTACCGCAGCAACAGATTGAGCAGTATCAATTCGCCTTTTACATTTACTTTTGAAAAAACGTTGAAAATTCTTTTTTCATTAATTTTTCATCGTCATTTCAGAATTTTCATTTCTTATGGTAAAAAAATTTACATGCGTACATAATTCAGTTACATAATTCATATTATTCCTACATAATTCATATTATTCCGACTGAAAGTGGTTCGTACGGCCCTGACTGTTTGTGTTCAGAGGCGCTCAAGGACTATCCTGGTTTAAGATAGGCAACAACCAAAACCCATATTAAACCGGGATTCGAATGTAACTTAGTTATACGCATAAAACTGCAAAAACCAAGGTATCATATATGATACGCTGTGCATCAAAGGGTTAACTATTTAAATGGTAACCTTAGCTATTTTCTTTTTTTCGTGTAATATGTTATAATATAATATATAATATATAATATATAACAGCTAAGTGAACAACTAAAGAAAACTTAACATTCTAGCAATACCAATAAATTCATTTGTAATAGAAGCTAAATAAGATAAGACATTGTATAATTCTTTTGATTCTTTTGGACTGTTGAATTTAAACGCAATAAAGAAAATGGAGAAAAAACTGTCCGTTCGCTGCAGTTTTTATTGGAAGTATAATTTAATGAACATTACCTAGAAGTAGGTTGCGAAGGACTTTGAAATTGTAAAAGAAGGTGATGGCGGTATAAAACTGATATGTAGCACCAATGAAAAAAATAATAATGAACATTGCGAAAAAAGGAACCTGCACAAAATATATTACAAGGAGGCAAATAGATGTCAAGCCATACAATCTTAGATGTGAGATTTAAACATCTAGTATCTCATCTAGTATCCAAAACGTTAGGAGTTAATATCTAAATTTCACGGTTCAACATCTTCTTTGAGAAAAGAAAGTCTTGAATCAAAGAAATATTTGTTGGGGCAAACAAATGAATCTAGTGAATACGTCCTAATAAATATTTCCTTGCTACAAGTAAATGGCGTTATCGTTTCAAAAATGGGAAAAGATTGAATGAAAAAAATATTTATTTCAGTCTGAGAAATATTAATTGATCAGAAGAATGCTGTTATCGATTTAAGGAATGTAGTGATTTGTTCACAAAATTAGGCCATTGAAATGAAGAAAAGTGATTTCAAATGGAAAAAATATTTACTTGCTACGAGTAAATGTTCATCGATTAAAGTAAATATTTTTTTGAGTAAAACGCGTGTTTCTTTGCGTGGAATAAGTATTTCGTAAATTTTAATAAATATTTATTTTTAAACCAAAGAAACGTCAATTGACGGAAAGAAATGTATTTTAGAATCAAATAAATGTTTCATGGACTAGAAGAAGAATTTCTTCGATTCAAAATTCTGAATATTGGAAGCAAAAAAATATCCCACTGGTTTTAATAAATATTTCTTTGGCCAAAAAGCATGTGAGAAGTGCAATAAAGAAGTTTGTACTTCACTTGCAGTACATGTTTTTCTAAATGGGACTTCGAGTTCAAATTATATTTACACTCTTATTGTATTTTACACATTCACACTATTATTAATATTTACACTACACAGAAAGAATTTCGGCACAGCAGACGGTCTACTAGCTAACTAGCACACCACCTGACCTATAGGACGAATCTTGTCCATTCGTTTGACCCGGCTGATGCGCCGTTTTGAGACAGCTGGAGACAACATATGTGCTGGAAGGCACAGGAGCCGTACATATTTCGGTTGTCGCCTCAGTTTGGCGCGACTGATGCGCCAAAATCGGTATAAACAGTTGTGCCGAGCCTACGGTACTGCTGCTGTACTGTAGGTGGTGCGTCTGCTGAGCCGACATTCTTTCCGCGTATCAATATGCATATTTAATTAAAACAATTTGAATAAATTAAATTATTGTTGAACCTGTAACAGAAAAATTCGATAAAAAATCCATCTCCAGCAGAAATTGAACTCGGGATCCTTGGCTTCGAAGTCGAACGCGTTTACCATTACACCATGTTAGCACAAGAAACTAATGTTGAAAACCAATTTATAAGCTACACTGGAGCCCCGGTTTATTTACCGCCGGTATACCAGTTCCAGGAATTCTCGCCGAAGGTGAGGGTCCAAGGGGACGAGAAAGTTGAGTTCGGAGCTCAGCGGAGTTGCGCAAGTACCGTAACCATAAGACGAGCAGTACCCTAAGCGGATAATTTCGTCAGTTCGCTTCAGTTCGTTTTCAGTGTTTTGGTTATGCGTTATATGTATATAATAATTAATAAATAATAATTAAATAAAACTTAAAATTAAAGTAAACGTTAAATTAAACTTATATTTAAAAAATATTTTTCACTCGTGACAAAAATGAAACAAAAATAGTTCATACGGCCCTGACTTGTTTACGTTTGAGAGACCCCCGGTTTTCACGAAGGCCATTCAGGCCATCCCCGAAACCTCTGTTAAACCGGGGCTCCAGTGTATTTAAATTCCAGTGTCAACTCAAAGCAAATCTAAGCCCCGAGCTGCAGCTTTTTGAGAAATGCCTTAGATAAAAAATTCCGAGAAGCAAAGAAATGACTTGCTTTTGTCAATATACAGACCCTTTTTCGATAAAATTTTTTTAACAAAAGGATCATTATTTTTAAAGTTGAATGAGGAATGAGCGAAAAAACTTGATAAATCCATTTGAATTAATTTCTCAATATTTAACGAAATGTATCTTAAAATCCATTGATCAAAATAAAGAAATGAGTTATTATAATCAGTTAGGCCATCAAATAAATTATCTACACGTAAAAAATCTTTTTAAATTGAGATCCTGTCGAGTTAGTAACTAAATAAAAAAGGATTATTTATTCACTTTTGATTCAGTAAAGATATATTTCACTCGTTAGTCATCAGGTTCCAAAAATTTAAATTTATAATTTTGTGTTTCTATTTTATGAAATCAGTAGATAATAATTTTTACGCGTGATTACTAATTAAAATTAAAAAATAAAATTTGACATTTTGTAAAATTACGAATTATGAAGGAAATTTAATGACGCATTTATTAACATAAAAAAATGTTTACAAGATTAACAGGTTTTGTACGTAAGGAATGTGTTATCAGAAATTAAAAAGAAAAATTGTCTATTTTATGGATATATGCATTTTTGAAACGAAAGGGCATTTTTTACCTTAATTTTTTTAAGGAAGTTTTAATAATATTAAAATATTAAGACTAAAAATGTTTACGTTAATTGCGTGAAGTAATGATGGAATGGTCACGCGAAGCACGTAGTAAAAGCAAGAATCGAGAAAAATACATCGTTTCTGAATTTAACAAAATTATTTGGTATCCATGGATAAAATATATATTTGGTCGATTCTCCAGAACTTTGAGATTTTATGTCCTCGTTATTTATCGACGTTCAAAGAGAGGAATAATAATAATTAACTCCAAAGTATATTCAATTACAGCAAGAAATACGTGAGACAATTTACTTTTGTGAAAACTTGTATCATTGACGATTAATTAATCGTTAATGTATGCGAAATGTCATTTTTACAGAGTATCCATTTTACATTTTTGTATCTTTGAAAGTCTGTGAGTTTTATATTTTATTAGATATTTATCTGAAACTTCGGCGCTTCAGATAAAAATACTTAATAAATCTAATTATATCAATAAAAATCACGTAATATGTATAAAAAATGTGTAATTAAATAGCAAAGTTTGCCCATAAATTTACATCTTGCTGGTGTAACGGTAATATTTTTTACTTGCACACTGTCAAAAGTATTTAAAAGAGAATTTTGCTTGAATGCACTTGAAACTTAAGTTTTAAGGAGTAATTTCATCATAATTATGCCAACGGATTTGAGTTCAATATTATCAAAGTTATTTGTAGGACGATATACAAAAGTGCAATCGTACATTTTCAGAGTCGCTGGTGTAACGGTCCCTGCCTTTTATAAAATTTGTTTAAATAATTGGAATAAATAATAAATATTTAGTTACCAATGATAAAAACACAATGGCAAATGTGCGTTTAAAAATTCAGATTCGTTTAAGATTTATTTTTATTTTACAATAGCATGTCGCTGGTGTAACGGTCGTTTTATGCAACGCAATCAGAAAATGAAATGAGTGAAGTTTATTGCTTTTAATTCTTGTACTGATCGATAATTCGGTAGTTATAACCTTCTCAGTCACTTGTTTTACTTGCTTTCAAAATGAAAAGCCTATAATTTAAATAAATTTTGAAAAAAAATATTAATAGTCACAGGCATTAAGTGAACGGTTGTACATGAGTAATAATATATGTTTGAATACCTCAAAAAACTATGTGTAAAATGCCACATGTGTGGGTTTAAGTTTAGATATTTATTTGATTTAGAGAAAGCTATGTTTCAAACGATTACTATTTTTTTTCATCGGAATAGATAATTGTTTAACAAAACAAAACATTTTTCAATTGGAAGAAATATATAATCGAAACAAAGATGCCAAAATTCAGCCTGAAGGAAACTACAAATTTAAATTTAATGAATATATATGTTTATTCCAAAAAGATATTTATTCTGGTAGGAGAAATATTTGTTTGCAGCAGTCTCGTTATTTAGTCTTTCACATCGAAGTAAGTCTTTTTTCTAACGAAAAGGATAATTACTTAAATCAATAATATGGTTCTTTCGTTAAAATAAATATTTATTTGAATTGAAACACTTCATGTCGGTTAGGCAAAAAGAATTTCTGTCAGTGAAATAGACTGATATTTAATCAAACAAAATATTTCTCTGGCTGCAATAAATACTTCATTTCTATATTCGTGTCAATTCTTAGTATCAAATAACTATATTTTCTTACTGAATGAATTTCCATTTGCTATAACAAATTATTCCTTTTATTCCAAAAACTTGAAGTACTTGATTCACGCTTGGTTTAAATACGTTTTTATCGCTTCAAAAAATACAATTCATTGTACTGAAGAAATATTTATTTGGGAACGCAAACAAGATTCAATGAAGCTAGGTTCTTCACATCAAAGAAATTATTTCGTTAAATCAATGCTTTCACATTTTCTTAAAAATAATATTTACTTGTATTAAATAAATATCACCAAAGAAATGATTTCTTTGAATCAATGCTCAGGTAGGAAATTAACGACGGTGACAGGGCGCGTAGGCTAGTCAACCTTGGGGGAGACTTCGTATTCAAGCCTGTCCCAACCCTTCACAGACCCAAAAATGATAACACCGTTTCAGCTCTGGAAGCCAAGTCCTCGACCAGGGTTGTTAGTAAAACCTTGGTCATGCCTTAAATAGTCAAAATTCTAAAGCTTGAGCCAAGCCTCGATAATTCTCAATAATTGCTAATTTTATAAATTGCTTTTATATATAGAACTTAACAAAGACAGATGCTATAGATATACTACAGCATTATTTTGTCAGTGTGTATATTTTTAAATTAAATATTAATAACTATTTTTTTCTATACATAAAAATATGACCTGTTTACCGCCAATGCCAATCGTACATTTCACACATGCAGAGAGCATAACTGATGAGTTAATCTCACAGACCTTACTACTGATAGTGATACGAATGTTAAAATTTAATAATTGTAAAATATGTACATTAAAACTACTATAACATTATGGTAGAATTAGAAAAAAACAAAAATAGAAAATATTAATCCAACTCTGTCTATTTAACCTTAAAACAAGGCTGTCAGCCAACCTCGTTTCATGGTTGTCAAGCTTGACCGAAGCTTGTGTCATGAAGCCTGAGCAAAAGAAGGCTCGCACAAGCTTTGGCTCTTCATCAGCCTTGGAAATTCACACCTGGGTTGTTTTGATAACAAAGTTTTGGGGAGGGCGTACGCTAAACAAATAAAGAAAGTCCGGGTTGGGAATGAAATCTTTGACGTTTTTTTTCTTATTTTAAGTTATTTTAACATATTATTCCATTTTCCAGTACAATGAATAAATAATCTATTAATGTCGACGGCCTGCATTGACTGAACTGCATGACCTCCACTAAAGTCATTAGTGGAGGTTTAGAAAGGGCAAACCAGAGAAAAGAGTAACCGCTGTTGGGAGCACGGTTACCAGAAGGTTAGGCGTCGAAGCAAGAAAATTGAACGCGCGATCAAGCTTTCATCCGTGTTCCGGGCGAATGTTTACCGTTCCTTGATCAAAGCAGATTCGATCCAGTCAGCCCAGGGCACACTAGCCGAACAAACCATCGGCTTCCGAACTGGGATTGATTCTCTTTCACTAACGCCACGTCGCCACCTCGTCCCTTTTGCTTTACCTCGATTCTCTGTATACATACATCTACATACGAGGTCAATTTGACGAAATGCCACGTCTGAACCAGCTTTCGCCTACATTCTCTAACACCGTTCACACTCAATGCATCTCACTTCAAACAGCAACTACAGCACACTTTTATCTCAACGCTCTCTTTATCCCAATAGAGCGTTGTAAAGTCGAAGTGGTCTCAACACATGCTTCAATTTTGATGACGTATTAGCCTACAATTAACTCTTTTTTTAGTACTGTTCCCTGTGTAGTTTTCTATTTTTAGGTGTTTCGTTTTTTCTTTATAGATTCCACCCTCTGTCAGCTAGTTGTGAAATTATACGCAATCTTGTGCAATCATCTGTAATCTTGTGTAATCATCTTTAATCTTATGCAATTCCATTCAATCTCTGTGCGATTTCTTTGCAATCCCGTGCAATCCCGAGCAATCTCATGCAATCTTTATGCAATATTCCACGTAATCCTGTGCAATATTCCATGTAATCTTGCAATCTGTACGCAATTTTATGCAATCCTGTGCAATCTCGTAGAATCTCATGCAAACTCATGCACTCCCAAGCAATCTCTAGGTATTCAATACCATGCAATTTTGAAATCTGTATCTAATCTCCTGCAATCCCGTGGAATCCCGTGCAATCTATATACAATCTCCTGCAAAACTCACATGCAATCTGTATGCAATCCGGTGCAATCTCATGCAATCCTATCCAATTTCTGTGTAACCTCTGTGCAATCTCACGCAATCTCTATGCAATCTCACGCAATCCTTTTCAGCTTGCAATCTGTCCACCATTTCATACAATCCTGTGCAATCTCTATGCAATTTCACATAATCACTTGCAATATTGCAACCTGATGCAATCCTTTGCAATCGCATGTATTCTTACAATCTGTATGCATTCTAATGGAATTTCGTGCAAGCTGTATGAAATCCCAAGTTCTCCGTTTAGTTCATCCGATATACCTTCCTAAACTACTTTCCCGCCCACTGTCACAGGTAATGAGCGGTCTCCCTAATAGAAATTTTGCACAACCCTCATAAAACTATTCATTTCTGAAACACAAAATGTGAACCGTAATAATATAAACTTTAAGCCTGAAAATATTTCTATAGAGAATCTTCATATAATGAAACCGTAATAAAAAGTAGCATTTTGAAATTATTTTCCTAAACTCTAAACTAAAATTTCTCGCAGATTATAGAAGAGCATAAGCGGCAGGTAATTTATGGTAATCATTCTCGGACCACTGTTTAATTAAATAGATTCTAAAGGAAAGCAGAAAAGTGTTCTGTTTGCTTGCAAGTAGACACTTCTAAGCTGTCAGTCATAGGGAATGTGTCACCAGAAAAACAGACGGACGTGTCAGTACTTACTATTTAATAATTAAAATAATATCAGTTTGTATTTGTACGCGACACAATGTCAAGCAAGCGACCTGCTGGCACTTCCTACTTAATATTATTATTATTATTATTATTATTAGACTGAGTGCAATATTAAATAAGCATTTTAAACATTAATGTTCAAATATGAATAATATAATAATAATAATAAATATGATACTTAGAAATTGTATAACTTAGTATATTACCCTAATTTTTCCGTGTAAGTAGCACCATACTTTCTGTTCAGACATGCAACCCCCCCCCCCCCCCCATTGTCAAATCCTGGCTATGCCACTGACCTGTTAATCTAATTAAAATTGATATTTTTAAACAAATTAGTGAGAACCACAACTATGATAAAATTATGTATGAAACTTTCTTGCCCAAATCATTAATTTCCTTATAAGTAGAATAATCCAATAAGATATGTTGTATTTTCCCTAAGCTCTGAAATACATCAAAGAGCATTTATGTTAGCCAGCGGATTGATTACTAAATTTAACAATCGGTTTGATCTAATTGTAGTTTTTCCTTAAACCCTAAAGACCTAAACTTAAACCTTAAACTTCATGATAGCTGTTGGTCAGGTTGACTATGACTGAAGAAGTGAGAACCTCAAGTTGACACCGTCGTCTTTCCTCAAAACGATGATGATCCAAAAGATATTTACCCTAAATCCCACTGAAAATTTGATCTTGATCAGGTTGTTTAAGAAATTTAACCGAAGACTTTTAAAAAAGAGACTCCATGAGATGGTGAGAGTTTCATCGAGTGGGTTCATCGGGGCCAAAGAAGCTTGGAGAATGCGCCGGATCTAAAGAAGTACCGAGTCCGGCGAAGCGAGCCAAGTCTCCAGGACAACGGGGGAGCCGGTAAAAACACGTTCCGACTCTCTTGCCACCCTCCTCCCTTTCGGTTCCCCTTTAGTTTCTTACTCCCCTGCCTCTTCCTCTTTGTTTCCTCTTGACATGGCTCTTTACAGCCCTCGTCTTTTCGTTCCCTCTTGCTTCTCCTTCACGCTACGCGCGTCTCAAAAGACCTCGGAGCCTGTAGCTTCAGCTTCCTTTCCACTGGCCACGTATTTCTTCTCCTTGGCCTCGACACAGCATGGCCGTGAGGCATCCGTTTATGCTTCTCTTCCCAGCAACCCCGCGACGCGCTGATTAATATCCAGATCCACTCCGGCAGATAGTTCTTGTTTGGATGAAGCAATTCCAGCCGGTTTTTCTGACGAATCTCGCGCCTGCGTGATCTCTCATACCTGCCTACGTGGCCAGGTATCCACCTACTCATATACTTCATGGTTCTGCCTCCTCCCTTCGTCGGAGGCTTTTTCTTTTACTCCTCGCTTCTTAGTCATCATCGTTGTAAAGTTGTGTAGGTTTGATTTTGAAGAAGTGCCTTCTTCGATTCTGGTGATTGTATATTAAGGTGGTCCAAATTTTTTTCGAATTTTCATGCTTTCACCCCTCAAATTTGTTCGAATCCACCAAAAAATAAATACGTTTTTCTAAAAATGATTTTTAGAGGTTCCGCAAGCCCCATGAATTTAAACACGCATTTCCCATGAGAAAAAAATACGTTTTTGTAAATTTTATTCAGAATCGTCAATATTAGGTGAATCGAGTTGAAACTGAACATTTCTCTTCACAATTCGCCACAGAATACGAATCAAAAATTACTTTTAAAATATCACCCCCATAAGTCTGTTTTATAAGGTCCCAAAAAACCCCATAAGTGAAAAATTGGGTTTTTGGCGCTAACTATGATTTTTTGTGGCTTTTTTAGTACAGGTTGTTTTTTATTCATAAAATATTACTTTCTACTAATTAGATGTTTACATAAATTGTTGACACAATTTATTATTGTTTATAGCAATTTCTCTAAGAATAGAGTTAGAAAGTCGCGGTTTTTTCCGATTTTTTTCCACTTTTCAGTTAGAGCGAGGCAATAATCAATTAAAGTTAACAGAAATAATTGTTTAAACAATTTAATATTATTTATAACAGTGTTCTCTTAGAATAATGCTATAAAGTTGCGGTTTTTTCTAAAATTTTCCACTTTTTGTCCACTTTTCAATTAGAGTGAGATAATAATTAATTCAAGTTAACAAACATAATTGTTTAAACAATTTACTATTATTTTTAATAACATTATCTTTGAATAATGCTAGAAAGTTGCAGTTTTGTCTGAAATTTTCAACTTTTTGTAATAATTAATGCAATTTAGCAAACATAATTGTTTAAATAAATTATTATTGTTGAAAACTATCTTCTCCTATATTAATGCTAGATAGTTGTGGTTTTTTTTCTGTAATTTTAAACTTTTTTTCCACTTTTCACTTAGTGAGGTAATAATTAATGCAAGTTAACAAACATGATTGTTTAAACAATTTATTATTAATTATAACAAGTTTCTCTTAGAATAATGCTAAAAAGTTGCAGTTTTTTCTAAAATTTTTCACTTTTTGTCTACTTTTCAATTAGAGTAAAGTAATAATTATTTAAAGTTAACAAACATAATTGTTCAAACAATTTATTATAATTTTTAATAATATTCTCTTTGAATAATGCTAGAAAGTTGCGGTTTTTTCTGAAATATACAACTTTTTGTCCACTTTTCGCTTAGAGTAAGTTAAGAATTAATGCAATATAACAAACATAATTTATTATTTATAACTATCTTCTTCTACAGTAATGCTAGTTAGTTGCGGGTTTTACTTAAATTTTCTACATTTTGTTCACTTCTTAATTAGAGTGAGGCAATAATTATTTTAAGTAAACAAATATAATTACTTAAACAATTGATTATTGCTTATAACTATCTTCTCTTAAAGTAATGCTAGAAAGTTGCGCTTTTTTCTGAAATCTTTAGTTTTGCTTTGACTTTTTAATTATAAACAAATAATAAATGAACATCAAAAAGATTCATTTTTTAAATAGTATTTTATTTTTTTCAAAGTGAGGTGTTTTTACTCTTTTGCTAATGTTTTAAAAATATTAATTTAAACCAAAAGGTAATCTTACAGTAGAGATAAAAACAAAGAATGGAATAATTAGGAGTAGGTAGGAGAAGTGGGTCAATAATGACTTGTAAAAATTTTGTTTTGAATTACAACACGAAGTTTATTGCAAAGCGTAAAAGAAAAATTTGGAATTGCACACATTTTACTATCACCCCCCTCTCCTTCCCTAGAGAAAACATGTTATCGATGATAATATACATATATAAAGATTAAAAAGCCCTCAATCAAATAATTAGTTGATTATAATATTGTTGTAATCAATTAATTATTTGATTTTAATAATTAACTTGCATTAAGTTAACTTGCTTATCTTACTAAGTGAAAAGTGGGCAAAACGTTGAATATTTCAGAAAAAAACCGCAACTTTCTAGCATTAATATAGTAGAAGATAGTTATAGACAATAATAATTTGTTTAAACAATTATTTTTATTAAACTGCATTAATTATTCATTCACTCGAAGCGAAAAGTGGACAAAAGTTTGAATATTCCAGAAAAACCAACAACTTTCTAGTATTATTTAAAGATAATATTATTAAACATAATAATAAATTGTTTAAACAATTATGTTTGGTAACTTGAATTAATTTATGCCTTACTCTAATTGAAAAGTGGACAAAGGATGGAAGATTTTAGAAAAAACCGCAACTTCCTAGCATTACTCTAAATGAATATTGTTATAAATAATAATAAATTGTTTAAACAATTATTTCTGTTAAATTTAATTGATTATTGCCTCGCTCTAACTGAAAAATTGAAATCAATTTGAAAAATTCGGAAAAAACCGCGAATTTCTAACTCTATTCTAAGAGGAAATTTCTATAAACAATAATAAATTGTTTAAGCAATTTATTAAAACATCTAATTATAAGTAGAAAGTAATATTTTATGTGTCAGAAACAATTTGTTCTAAAAACATCGCAACAAATCATAATTAGCGACAAAAACTCACAAAACCCAATTTTTCACTTATGGGTTTTTTTTGGGACCCTATAAAACATACTTATGGGGGTGACATTTTAAAAGTAATTTTTAATTCGTATTCTAACGTGTTATGGATAATTGTAAAAAAAATTTTCAGTTTTAACTCGATTCACCTAAAATTGACGATTCTGAATAAAATTTACAAAAACGTCTTTTTTTCTATGGTAAATACGTGTTAAACTCCATGGGACTTGCGAAACCTCGGAATATAATTTTTTTCAAAAAAAAAGAAAAAAGAAAAAAGAAAAACGCATGTATTTTTTGGTGGATTCGAACAAATTTGGAGGGTGAGAGCATGAAAATTCGAAAAAAATTTCTCATGCATTTTGTATATTGAAGATTTATTGGAAATTGTTTTGGACTTTAGACGAAAATCTTTCATCATATCTGTTTTATTGTTCATCTATATGCAAATGAGTGACTGGAGAAAAATAAATGTTCTGAATTAACACCTAAATGTTTAACAGAATAGATACAGCCATCTTATAGAATATAGATGTTAGTATTAACCATAATATTTAGATATGAAGTAAATGTATGAATGAACATATGAAGACATGAGCATGACAACTCGGTAAAGACCTCTTTTATTCGAAATTCTGTTGTTAACGGTTTCAAGTAATTTAAGACACTGTCTTTAGATAAATATTATGAATATGTAACAACAATCATTCCTTTCACCCAAAAAAATACATTTTAAAAATATGAGCATGACAATTCGGTAAAAACAATTTAGTTTTTCCTTCCCAAAAACACAGAACAAATTTTTTTTGTATGTTCACAACATTCTGAAGGATTGTACATACTGACAACACACTTTTATAATTTTGTTCCAATTTGATATTTGATAGTCTATAAGTCAATTTTATTTCTGGTCTTTACCGAGTTGTCATTCTCATACTTTCATAAACTCTTGTGTGTCAGTTTGGACATTTTTAGAAATTTTCGCATATAAAAGAATATATTTATATTTAAATATTTAAATATATTTATATTTAATTTATATTTAGGATTGAAAAAGTCTTTACTGAATTTTCGTAATTTAAACCTTTAAATAAGCAGTTTAAAATTCATGAGAGGGAAAGCATGGTAAAGGCCATTATTATGTTTTCCCCCCTAAACAAATTTTTTCTTAATGGTTATACACCTTTAAACTAGAGCTCTTGAGAGTCACATGCTTCTATAATTTTATCAGAATTTTGTATTTGATAGCTTATCTCAGAGAACGTTTTCTGTTCATCCTGTAAAATTTCGCTTTTGGCCTTTACCGAGTTGTCATTCTCATGTCTTCATATTAAAACAAGTGTAAATTCTTGGATACTAAATTTTACACTAGACATTAGAATGGGTCAAATGCCCCAAATCAAAATTTGAAGACCACATTGAACCATTATTCAATCTTCGTCAATGATCAATGGTAATAATAATAACGGAAAAAACTTGAAAAAGTCGTCGTTTTGAAACATTAGACTTTTGTCCTGTCTTAATTCTGTCTTGAATTGGTCTTGAAAATGTCTGAAAATATTTTGGTATTTTGGTAAGACCCATTCTTTTGATAATATTTTGATTTTTATCGAATGTTAACGATATTAAATTTATTATAATTCTAAACTTTTTTTTGACAATTTTTTAATTTTTGAAGTGCTCATTTTAAAACTGATCAATTTTTATTCATACACGAAAAAAAATCTGTAAAATTAACAGAATAATCTGTTGAATCTGCTGAACCAGATTTTTTCTGTTTTATTTATTGGCATTTCTGTAGATGGTACCGATATATCTGTTAAATTTACTGACCATCTGTAAGTTTAACAGAAATGTCTGTAGAATTTACCTAAATGTCTGTAAATATAACAGAAAAACTCTGTTGTTTCTATTTCAACAGATTATTCTGTTAATTTTACAGATTCGTTTTTCTTTGTGAACTCCCTAAATCTGAATTAGAGAAAATTGAGACACTAATTTATTTTAGTGCAAATTTCTACTAATTATTTGTAGTTTTTTGGCCGAGGATATTCTTACGGAAAATTACATGCAATTAGCCTACAAAATAACAGGACCGAATCTTATCTTACGGAATTTTCCGTAATACTAGCCTCGGTTCTGCTATCTTTTAGGCTAGTTATTAGGGGGTCACACAAAAGGGGGATAACACAAAGGGTGGTAACCCAAAGGGGGTGAGGGTATCTTCATCCAGTCGGAATTCCTGAACGTGTACGAATAAGGCACTTCGTACAAAATATACTGTAGGCTAGTTCTAGTTTACGGAATTTTCCGTCATACTAGAGACTTCCTCATTTTTTTACAAAAACGTTAGTGAAAAGTCGAAAATTTCTAAACGCAATAGTGAATTACAACTTAATTAGCAGAAATTTTCACTCAAGTAAATTTATTGGTGACTTACTTTTCACGAATTCAGATTTAGACATTAAATTTTAATTTTTTTTTTTATATATTTCTTCCATATCAGATGGTAAGGATGGAAACTTTTTTTATATTGACTTCTTCGTTATTTAAACCTCTCTTCATCTATACTGAATAAAACTACATATTCACTTAAGGTAGACTGAGACAATTTCGCTTTTACAAATAAAATCATTGTTCCTTAACAATTTTAATTCGTTTTTGCATTGAATAATTTTAATACCAAAAAATAGATTTTTTTAATACAAAAAAAAAAAGAATTAAAATGGTTAAGGAATTGTGATTTTATTTGCAAAAATGACTTTGCCCCGGTCTCTACCCTACTATTCAACGGCAACCTTTTCTAATAGTTCAGCTGAGAGAATTATCATAGAATAGTCTTAAATTGCGATCTTAGGCCTAATTTAAAGCACGTCGTTCAAGACCATTTCAAAACCATTCACAGACAATTTTAAGACATAAAATTATCATAAATGGCAAATTTCACTGTAATTCACTGTAATTCAGTAAAATTTGTCTAGATTTAAGCAAAATTGATTTGATTTTAATTAAAATTTTTCTGAATTTAAGACTCAATTTTGAAATTCAGATAACGTGGTATTAAATTTAGACCAATATTCCTTAGATTAAGACGAAATTTTACTGAATTTAATCCAAACCATTTTAAGGTGTAAGAATTTTGAGTATTCTTTTTTACTGTGTTATTCAAGGCAATTGAAGAATTTTTAAGGCGAATTTAAGAAAAATTTTAACTTGGGGTATTCGGTTCGGTACTTTCTAAATCTGAATTAGTAGCCTTCTATTAATTGATAAACAATTTCACACTATTTCGTTAGTAGAAAACTACTAATTCAGATTACAGTACAAGTACAAAAGATTAAAGTACAAAGTATTATAGTATATTAAAGTACAAAGATAAAATATAAAGTATAATGAAATATATAATGTATAATATAATATAAAATATAATGTATAAAGATTACAGTACAAAAGATTAAAGTGAATATTCTAAGAAACCAACCTTGAATAAATATATTTATTCAAGGTTGAATGTTTAGGATATTCTCTTTAATCTTTTGTACTGAATTTATTCAAGGTTGGATTTTTAGGATATTCTCTTTATTAATCTTTTGTACTGAATACTCTCTAAATCTGAATTAATTAATAAAAATTAATTAATTAATTAAATTAAATCCTCTTATCGCTGAAAGTCATAAAATAATCTTCTACAAGACACAAGACACTTTTGAACATAAATAGAAGATGATGCCTACAACTGCAGGCGAAACTGTCTATAGCTCTATAATAACGTTTGATGATCCAGCGGACAAGAGGCTCTCGACTCGTTTTCAGAAGCTGAGAAGGTGATCCATAGGCTGCAAATTGACGTCGATTGGTGGCATAATAGTCAGTACCCACTTTTCTCTTAACCTCGCTCTTGACTAACATTTAGCTGCGTACAGTTCATACTTTATAACACACACTTTGTCTTGATCGAAGATCACGTACGTCGCGGATCAATTATGGTAAGTGGCGATGCATAATCTTGGAAAATGCTGCCTTACTTCCGTCTTCTTTCAACGAGAAACTTTTATGTCAGGTAAATGTTATCGGCTCAATAACACGGGAGGTGCTCGAAATGTGGAAATGAGGACGATTACGATAAGCAGGAACAAGAGAACGCAATAGTGTGATGAAACACTTCAGTCCAGATATTTGAAGCTTTGAAGATCGAAGAAAATTGGAAAATTGAAGCTGCAAGATTGTTGAGAATATTTTCTCAGTCCTCAGCATAATTTATGGAATTTAATCAAACTTAATCAGTCTATGGAATTATAATGAGGTAGAGACAACAAAAATGTTTCTTACACTATTGATTTTCATATTTTAATAGTCTAAAAAGAAAGTGAATTTAAAAAATCAAATTGCACAATAAATCTAAATTAATAAAAGAGCACTGACAAAAATGGTTAGTTGGGCCAACTACTTTAGTTTGTAACATAAGCCTCTACTACTTATTTGGGACAACTATTTTATTAGTACACTGTAAAAAATTTTCCGGAAATTTTTCCGAAAAATGTTTGTCAGCTTATAACCCGAACATTTTGAAATTTTTCCTAATGTATTCGGAAATAATTCCGAATTGTAGTTGGAGATTTATTTATACAATCTCCTAAGCTCTACGAAATATTTCCTAACTTTTCGGAAATTACCCAATATATTTGGAAAATTTTCCAATATTTTCGGAGAAATTACCCATTTTACTCGGAAAAACGTATATTCGACTTTTTTCGGAAAAATTTTGTACTATTCAGTCTTAAAAATTTCCAAAATTTTTTACAGTGTGGGTGTAACTATACAGTTTCTTGCAACAACAATTTTAATAGTTATATCCTACTAAAATTTTGTAAATACTAAAGTAATTTGTCCAACTACTAAAGAAGTTTGTCCAACTACTAAAGAAGTTTGTCCAACTACTAAAGTAGTTTGTCGAACTACTAAAGTAGATGGCCCAACAACTAATTTTTTTCAGTGAGTAAAATTAATTATAATCCACATTAATAATGTTGTTTCTTTGTTTGAAAAGAAGAAGTGCTGGTTTTTAATTCATGGAGGCATTGGACATTTTTATACTTTCTATTAAGATACTAAAGAGAGTTATGCAGATTCACTTGGGACGTTCATTCGAAAGGCCATTTCGATTTGCTTAACCGGTCATTCAGTGATAAGCCGAGTCCATAACCCGATGGAATAGACACTTGCGATGTATAACGAGAAGCGAGCGAGGAAAATATTGATTTTCTCTGGTCGAGCCTTGCGATCAGCTGACGATAATTGTCTCCATATCGATATTGAAAACGAAGTTTATGAAGCGTTTTTTATTTGCCGCTTTTATCGAGAAAATTACGCTAGAATATTCATTCCGCTGATAAAGCAGAAAACATACCAGCATGGTCCCTTATTAATGTTTTAATTCTTTTAGCTTAATACCTTTTCTTATTGAATTAACTCATTAAAACCGAGATTCACCATTTTCAAAAATTTGCTATCAACGACGACAAAACATGTATATATTTACATTACATTTATTTTATACTATAAGAAATTTTAATTTTTTCAAATTTTTGTTCTGAATAAATTCAGGGGCGAACTTTCATTGCTGATGGGAAAGAGTATATAATATATCGGTTTCACAGATCGTTCGTTATCATGAAAGTATAAATAAGAACTTCTGAACTTCCATAAATATACATTCTTCCCAGCCCTTGGAGTATTTCAACGAGAGCAACTTTCTTTTGCTTATGTGTTTAAGGAAAAAGACCCCAAATTATATATAGTGAAGATGCTCCAATTCAAGAGTAAGGAACCGGTTAAAAATACAACCAGAATATACTGTGAGCAGTAAAGATGTTGTGGAATTTGGGAAATGAGAAGCAAGTTCCACTTCCGTAAATTTGATTCGATTCAAAAACAAATCATCACCTCTTAACCTTCTTATTTTATAACATCAACTTAAACTTCTTATTTTCCTTCCAAAATACCGTTGCCAATTTGTAAATTTGTGTCAAAGAAAATTTTTTACCCTCCTTTATTTTTGTTAATACCTAAATGAAACTGCTCTTTTTTCTCTTAAAAGCACGACACTATCTGAAGAAAAGTAAGAAAGCAAAAAGGAATTCAGGAAAAGTTCTTCGATAAGGGAAATACCTGAAGGTTGTGTCAAAGAGGTTGGTAGAATACCATGAAAGCTCGCATGGCCGGGTTGCTAGGTTTGCCAGACTGTCTCCCGTGATGCATCCCTGTTCCAAGATGGCTGCGGCCTTGGGCGTGGTCCCCACAACTCATCCGAACATATTTTTCCACATTCCTGATGAGGATCAGCTGATCATTTTTGACTATGAGATACATTCACTCACGAAGAAGATCATCGAGTTTTCTCTCGGATTTCCATCATCGACATCCTCGCCCGGGTCGACGAGTTGCGACGCGAACGCTATGCTTGCGGAGCAGCCATCTTGCAATCTTCACCCCCTGCTCCGTTCAACAGTCGGTCCATCCGCCAGACTCCCTTCACCCCTCCCATATAGCTCACATATGGTTCTATCTTACCAATCGGATATTTCTGCTGCTGGTAACTTTCCAGAAATTTCGGGATGGAAATGATTTTTCTTGGATTCATAAAAACTTTAAAGTTTAAGAAGAAATAAATTATTAAAGAAATTATTTATTGTTTTTTGAGAATATTTTGAACAATGAACGATTATGTTCAATATGCAATCTTGCAGATTTGAAGAATGTAATATGTAAAATTTTGTACAAACGTTATACATTTGTACAAAATTTTACATACTACATTCTAATAGGGTGGGTCGAAAAACCAAAATTTTGGAAATCGGAAATGGAACTACATATGTGGAAAAGTAGCGTATTAGGATCCCGAAAAAGTATAATTAGTTTGGAGTCGATCGATAAAGTTTGGAGTCGATCGCCTTGGTTTTGCGCGTTACATTTTTGGAGACCTCAAATGTCTTCCCAAATTTTTATGGAATTTTATTTGCAGCCCCATCCGAGAGTATTAATGTTTAGTAGATCCCTGCTTTCAGAAAATAATTTTAAACCCTACAGAAAAGTAGAGAGGATTTTTTCAGGTATCTAAAACGTTTCTACTAGTAAAAATACGCTAGAAAAAAATTTGATTAGCCTAAGAAATCATAAGTGTAAATATAGTGCATTTTTTAAAACTGATTTATTTTTTTTTAATTATTCTTTTTCAACTGACTTTAAATATTATCTTTAACATCTGAGGGTGTTTTAGTGATAAAAATACTCTTTAAAAAACACAAAAATGACTTCTTGGAAAACATGCTGCTTCTTTGCTTTTGATTTCATGAACTTATCAATTTTTTTCTAGAGTATTTTTATCACTAACATTATAAATTTAAAAAAAATGAATTTATCAATTATCAATTTTTTTCTAGAGTATTTTTATCATCAGAACACCCTCAGATATTAAAAATAATATTTAAAGCCAGTTGAAAAATAATAATTAAAAAAAACCAAAAACTCCGTTTTTAAAAAATTCAATATGTTTAGTATTAACACTTATGATTTTCTAGACTAATCAAATTTTTTTCTAGCGTATTTTTACAAGTAGAAACGTTCTAGATACCTGAAAAAATTCTCTCTACATTTCTGTGGGTTTTAAAATTATTTTTTGAAAACAGGGGTCTACTAAACATTAATAATCTCTGAAGAGGTTGCAAATAAAAAATCTGTAAAAATTTGGGGAGTCGTTTAAAGCTTCCAAAAATGTAAAAAAAAAATTGAAATCCACGAAAATATCAAAATTACGAAAATAAGAATTTTTTCAAACATATTTTGTTAACGCGCAAAACCAAGGCGTTTATCAATCGAATCCAAATTAGTTATACTTTTTCAAGGTCCTAATTTGCTACTTTTCCACATATTTCCATTTCCGATTTTCAAAATTTTGTTTTTTCGACACACCCTAATGTACAATCTTTTAGAATAAATTCAATTTTGTACAATACAGTAATTTTGATTACAATTTAGAATAAAAAATAGGAGAAGGATATTATTACGAAAATTTCTGTACAACTAGCATACAACACAAAGGGGGGACAGACTATTGTTACGGAAAATTCTATAACACAAAGGGGGAACAGAAGTTTCCGTAATACGGAGATTTCCGTGATACGGAAAATTCCGTAACTATAGCCTCAGCCTACATAATGTGTGCTAGTTGTACGGAAATTCCTGTAATACTAGACCCTGCCTAAAATATACAACTTTATATACAGTGTACATTTGTACAAATGTATACTCTGATTTATATGCAATACCGATTATTGAAATCAGAAATAAACAATCACTAAAAGTATTATACAAGAATTTAAGAATTACAAAGATTGTAATGAATCAAATATTTATAGAATCAATATATTTTAGACATCATGAGTTTTAATTCACATTTAAAGTTTATATTAAAAGCTCAGATCTAAACAAAACGTACATTAATGGGGTGAGTGTTTTATTTTAACTTTTAATGCTAAACTATGTGGGAGATAACTACCAGAGCTATAAGAAAATCAATACAAAATAGTTCCTCGCTACTACAGTGACCTACAACCGAAATATCGAGGGTTAAATAGCATATGGGGTGCTTTGAAAACTCTAATGTAGAAATGATAGCGAATTGAAATTTAATTTCTGATATACTTCCAATCACAATTCAAATAAAGAATTAGAAATACTCTGTGAAAATTAGAAATAGAGAGAGAAATTGTAAACTTGTTAACCCCTTCTTTGGCACGAAGAAATGTCAAGAAAATTTTTTTTAATTTTAATCGACAATCTGTACTTAGGGATTTTGAGGGTCGCTAAATCCGAATTTGAAGACAAAAATGCCAAATTCAAAATTATTGACACAAAATGCTGGACCAAAAAATTAATTTTTTGAATTTTGAGTCAACAATTTTGAATTTGGCAATTTTGACTTCAAGTTTGGATTCGGTGACCAAAAAAACCGTTTTAGTCGCCATCTTGTCAACACAGTCAAAGTATTGCACATTTTTTTGAATTTTTAGTCTGCCATATTGTATCAGACATTTTGAATTTTCAAATTTTGACTTCAGTTTCAGACGAAGCGAACTCAAAAACCTCCGAGTATCACTTTATTTCCAAATCGGAGCAAGTAAAGACCAAAAACGTGCTTACATTATAAAATTGATAGTTTTAAACACTTCCGTAGTAATTTTCAGAAACACGTGACTGAAGTTTTATGCAGTTATCGAAACAGAAGTTTCAGTTACAGTTTCATAAATTTCAGTTACATTTTGGTAAAATTTAGAAAAATTCAGTTACAAGTAACTGAATATTCGGTTAAAATAACTTAATTTTACGAACTTGGAACTGAAAATTCTGAAACTTGTAACTTAAAATTCCGAAACTGTATTAGAAAAAATCGTACGTATAGGGAAACTGAAGTTTTATGCAGTTACATGTAACTGCAAATTCAGTTACTGTTTCATAAATGTAAGATACGTTTTCATAAATTTCAGTTACAGTTTAGTACATTTCAGTTACAATTGACTAAATTTCAGTTACAATTTAGTGAATTTCAGTTACAATTTCATGTAATTATGTAATGTAATGTAATGTAATAAGAAATTCATGAAAATTCAGTTAAATTTTGGTAATTTTCAGATACGGTTTCTGAAAAGTGTCTTAAATTTCATAAAAATGTCTGTAGCCCTCATAACCTAAAACTTTCGGAAATTTACGAACATTTCTAACAATGCAGTTATTTCTTTTAATTCTCAAAAAACACTTTTTATTTAATTTGCAACTTGATTTTATCAGATACACATCCGAAATGCAGAAATAAACATCCTTAAGACAAAGAGAATCTCACTAATATTCTGAACGCATCTCAATTTTTTCACATCAACTTCCCTACAACTTTTTCTCTCATTAAATGTCTTCCGATTAACAATCCTGCTAATTTACGAATTGCAACACCTGTACAAAAACAAATTCGAGCTTTTTTCTCACTTGGTCGTTCGGAATCGAGCCTTGTGCCACTTGAAGTGGATCGATTACAATTCGATCTGTCTCTCTTTGGCGGTGGATCTAAGAAGATGCCTAAGATTCTCCAGAGTCGCGACGCCGTTGCAAGAAGCAAAGAGACATTCTGAAAACGTTGAGCGTGTGAAATTTTCGAGGAAAGAAAGAAACGGAAAGATATCAAGATTCACTATTTTGCCCCTTCCTCCCCATCAGGTTGACATCCCCTTTTCGGCGAAAGTGGCGCCGCTTCCTGTCTGGCTTACAATCTCTCTTCCCGCGCGTGATTGTATACCGAAAACACCGCCAAAGCATCTCCGCGGATTTCACTCGGGTGTGTTTGAGAATAAGAGATGGTAGCGCGGATTTGTGGTAAAAAGCCGCTCCGTGGAGGTTAAAATGGCTAAAAATATCGGTAAGTGAAAACATCCACTCTCAACGTATCCTCCACAATTCTCTGTGTTTGTAGCAGAGTTCGAACGCGTTCGTCCATGCACCCGAAGTTGTGAGGTGGTGGGGTTCATTTCGGCCATCTTGATTCTCATGCTGTCTCTTGTGCTCCCTAAAAAGGGGCTCTGTCTCTTTTTAACAATTCGCGCATGCGCAGGCGCTTCCTCTTTCTTTGACACGTGCCGCGCCGTCGCTTGATTCCTCGGGAATCGAACATCACGATTTCATACCCATTCCGCCCTCATAAATGGAGAAAAGTACGTGTAAATGAAGTCCTAGAGAACCGTAGAATGAGAGATTTTTAATATTTTGAAATTCTGTCATTAGAGTAAGGTTGTCTAAAGTTACCTAATGCTTTTTATATCTGGAATTTTATAGAATGCTCTGACAAATCTAAAACGAATAATTTTAGATATGTCAACTAATTCCCTCTAAGATACTATAATTCCAAATTTGTATAAATGCGTAAAGAGGTTTATCTGATTTTGAAAATGGCTGATAAAGTAGACCCCCATGAAAACTCGTATTTAAAAGCGTTTTTAAGAATAATTATAAAATTATATTTGTTTTCGAATTATTTTACAAATTTTATCTTTTGTACAGGTATACGTAACTAATATCTAACTTTAGATATTAGTCACTAATATCTCATTTTAGATATTAGTTACTAATATCTAATTTTATATATTAGTCACCAATATCTCATTTTAGATATTAGAAACTAATATCTAATTTTAGATATTAGGTACATATACCTGTATACAAGATAAAATTCGTAAATTCATTCCTCTTATATAAAATTTGTAGATAAAAAAAACCGTTTTATGACCTACCACATCAACACCTGAGATTTTGACTATTTCGATGACAAATAAAAAGTTACTATCATACAAAATATAAGGGTTTACTTTTAGGAATCCCCATGGAGTACCACAGTGGCACACTTCGTATACATTTTTTAAAAATAAATATTTTGCGTTTAATCATCAAATTTAAACTTTGTGATGTCACGAATTGATAGCGAATTGGGCTAACTTTGTGGTAGAAAAAATTGAAATGCAAATAGATTTGTTTGGTGTCTAGAAAAAAGCAATTAATTTTTTCCCACTTTAACATAGCAGAATACCAAAAATTTAAATTTAAATTTTTGAAATTATTTTCATCGCTGGTTTCAAAACTTGCTATGCTACCTATTGTAAGGTAAAATGAGTAATTTTTGTAATTAGTAATGTTGTAACTTTACTCTACTGATATATGACGAATTATTCTCGAAAAATTGAAATTGAAATCTAATCAGCAAATGACCAAACTAGCACCTTTTTAATTAGTACTGTTTTTCACCAGAACCATAGAATTATTTACAATATTTCGAATATTATTGTAAATTTCATGTTGTACAATTCCGAATGTCCATTTTTGCAATAATTGTAGATAATAAGTAAAATATAAGAAGAATGAGAATTGACATACTTCAGACCAAATAAAAATAAATATCGATAAGCAAAAGCAGAATTTTAAAAACAAAATATATACGTAAAAAAGTCAGGTTAGAAAAATTAAAATTCAATAATATTTACCTGCAGCAGTTGAAAATTATTTTTTAATAACATGTAATTGTTGAGTGTGGTCGTCATTAATAACGACAGTAAAAAATTGATAATTATTTAACGTATAACAATAAAAAACTGTTAATTTTGTACGAGGAGTCATAACTTTCATTTTGCTCCATTTTAATGATTCACATCGAGAGAGAGAAGGTAAGAACATGGTGTGACAAAGTCGTTGAATAACAGTAACGTAACACTAATTTAAAATGTAGGGTTCATTAATTTAACGTAAAAAATAATTGTTAAAACAAAAGTGACAATTATTAATAAAACATTTGAGTTGAAGAAATTAACGTCTGATAAAATTTATAACATTAGTTAAGATAAAATGACCGTAAAAGGAGTCGTGGAATAACAATAATGTAACACTAATTTTAAATATAGGGTTCATCAATTTAACACAAGAAAAAACAATTATCAAATTCAGATTGACTATTATTAAAAATAAAAGCAATTGAGTTGTAAAAATTAACCGTTGATAACAATTTTATAACATTAGTAAGTAAAGGATAAATTGACAAGAATAAGAGGAAAAAATTATTGGATTTTAAATTACATAGTGAATTTAAAATTATATTGTATAAAGGACTAAAATTAGTGAGATCAGTAATTACATTTAAACATTTTTCACCATTCTTCTTAATAAAAAATATTTCTGCTATCCGTCTTTTAAAATCATTAAGTTCATGGTGTAGGACCAAAGCATGTTCCCAGTCAAACAGATGCCCAGTTTGGCGATAACTTTATGGTTCCTTGGATTATGTTTAAAATTATCATAGTGTTCTTTAGTTCTAGTGCTAGTGGAAAGTAATCTACCAGTTTGGTCTACGTAACATTTATCACAATTTAAGCAATTAATTTTATATACTACATTAGTAAGTTGAAAAATACACTGAAATCGCTGTTGAAGGCCGCTCCGGATAAGCCTTCCAGGAATTAATTTATAGGTGTGTGTGTGTTAGTTTGTGGGCAAGAGGTCCAAGGAGACGAGGAAAGCTAAGCTCGGAGCTCAACGGTGTCGCGCAAGTAGCGAAGCAACAAAGTGCGCAATAATGACGCAGTAGTCTACGTGTTGAATTCCGTCCGCTAGCATCAGTTTGTTTTCAGTGTTTTGGTTATGCGTTATGTGTAATAATTCATAAATAATAACTAAATCAAACTTAACAGTGAGGTAAA